>PISX010001586.1:0-190045 GCA_004024625.1 Mellivora capensis | reverse complement strand
GCAGTGCCACTCTGCTTGCTTTTACAGTGGTGGAGCCCATCTGACTGGTTTTATAACAGAAAGATATCTGACATTTACTGAATGCTCACTGTGGGTGAGGTTTAGGATTCATAACATTATATATATTATTTTCTCATATCCTTCATCACCATCCAAGGTAGGTTCTAATATAATTCTTTTCAAAAGTAGGAAATGGAGGTGAAAGGTGGTGATTAGCTTACCTAAATTCACGTGGGTCAAAACAGACAAACCAGGATTTGAACTCCGAGAGCCTCCTCTGGAAACCATGCATGAACCCTACTCCCATGGCTCTGAAGCACCTGTACCAGCCAAGAAAGCACCCACCACCTCCATCCTCCCATGCCTTTCCCAAGGCTATCCCTACAAGACCCTCAGCAGCTCCAAAGTCTGAACATATACATGTGCCTTCAAACAGTTGTTGTGATTTGCTATATCTGGGAGTTCTCAGGGTATAAGAGGAGTCTTCATGCTTCCAAAGACTTGCAAGTCCACCATGTGCAACACTCATTTCCCTGACTGCTTCCCATGAGCTGACCTCCCTTCCCTTGACGCTATCCCTCTATGACGTTAATGGAGCTGAAGTCAACATCACGACACTTAATCAGTCTTTTCTTTTTATTTGTGCTGAAGCAGAGTCGTGATGTCAGCAGGAAAGGGGTAGAGAAGGCAAAATTCTGTCTTCTCCCCAGAGCCCCCACATGCTGTGGTTCAGGGAGCATCCTCCACAGATGAGCAGCTATCATTTGTAACTAGTAATAACCATAAAAGCTAACAATAAATAATAACATGCTAACAGTCTTTTTTAAAATCCCTTTGTATGCACTTTGGTCCTTCCCATTGCCCTCTGATGTGGGGATACGTATGATGTGTATATATGTGTTTATATTTTTTATGTTTATATTATACCTATATACACAAACATATTTATACCTTTGAGCAAGTTGTGAAATATGTCAAAGAAAGTAGAAAGAATACAGGGCTCGAGCTCAGGAGTCTTGTTGCACCCTAGTTCTGCCGTGAATCACAGAGGTGACCTTGAGCAAGTGGTTTCATTTCTAGAATTTCTGTTTTCTAGTCTGTACAACAGACATCGTGATTCTCACCTCCCAGCGCTAGATGAGAAGAGTCAATGAAATAGTGCATCTAAAATGTTTGCAAATGACATGCTTATATATATATATAAACCCTAAAGACTCAAGCAAAAGTAAAAAGTTAAAAGAAATGAGCAAATTTTATAAATTTTCAGGATATAAAATCAACATACAAAAATCAATGGTGTTTCTATATACAAACAATACACTATCTGAAGAGGGAATTAAGAAAACAATTCCATTTACAGTAGTAACAAAAAGAATAAAATGCTTAAGAACAAACTTAACCAAAAAGGCAAAAGACTTGTACACTGACTATTAAAGAACACACAGATAAATAGAAAGACAAGCATGTTCATGGACTGGAAGAATTAACACTGCTGAAATGTCCATACTATCCGAAGTGATCTACACATTTAATGTACTCCCTATCAAAATCCCAAGGGTATTATTTACAAAAATAGAAAATATAAGCCCCAAATTTATGTAGAACCATACAAGATCCCAATAGCCAAAACAATCTTGAAAAAGAAGAAGAAAAGCTGAAAGCATCACATTTCCTGATTTCAAGTTATATTACAAAGCAACAGTAATCAAAACAGTATGGTACTGACATGAAAACAGACATATAGACCAATGGAAGAGAATAGAGAGTTCAGAAACAAATCATATATTTAAGGCCAATTGATCTTCAACTAGGGTACTGAGAACATACAATGGGGAAAGGATTATGTCTTCAATAAATGGGGCTGCAAGAACTAGATATCCACATCAAAAGAATGAAATTGGATAGTTATCCCACACCATGCACAAAAATAAACCCAAAATGGATTAAAGGCTTAAACATAAGATCTAAAACCATAAAACTACTAGGAGGAAACATAGGGAAGGGCATCTTGTCATTGGTCTAGGCAATGACTTTCTGGATATGACACCAAAAGCACAGATAACAAAAACCAACATAGACAACAGGAATGACATCAAAGTAAAAAATAAAAAATAAAAACAAAAACTCTCAAACAGCAGAGGGAACAATCAACTAAGTAGAAAGGCAACCTATAAAATGGGAGAAAATATATGCAAACTCTATATCTGATAAGATGTTCATATAGAAAATATATAACAAACTCATGCAAATTCAATAGCAAAACAATTAACCGATTTAAAAATGAACAAGGTACATGATTACACATTTCTCAAAAGAAGACATATGGCAACAGGTATATGAAGAGAATGCTCTTGACATCACTCATTATCAGGAAAATTCAAATCAAAACCACAATGAGATAGTTCCTCACACCTGTTAGAATGGCGGTTATTATTACAAAGACAAAAGATAACCAATGTTGGCAAGATTGTGGAGGAAAGGGAATCCTTGTGCGTTGTGGGAGGGAATGTAAATTGGTACAGCCATTATGGAAAACAGTATGAAGCTTACTCAAAAAATAAAAATAGAACTACCATATGATCCAGAAATCCCACTTCTGGGTGTATTTCCAAAGGAAATGAAATCAGTATCTTGAGAAGATATGTGTTCTTATGTTCATTGCAGCATTATGCATGACAGCCAAGATATAGAAACAACTTAAATGTCTGTCAGTGGATGAATACATAAAGAAAATGTGGTGTGTGTGTGTGTGTGTGTGTGTATGCTGCAATATTATTCAGCTTTAGAAAAGAAAGAAATCCAACCATTCACAACAACATGGATGAAACTGGAGGACATTATGCTAAGGGAAATAAGCCAGATACAGAATGACAAATACTGCCTGATCTCACTTATCTGTGGAAGCTAAAATAGAGAAGCAAAGAGTAGGATCCTGGTTATCAGGTGCTGGGGGTAGAGGGGAATGGGAAGAAGTTGGTCAAAGGACACAAAATTCCACTTGTGTAGGATGAATAAGTTCTGGAGATCTATTGTACAGCACGGTAACTGTAGTTAATAATACCATATTATATACTTGAAATGTGCTAAGAGGGTAGATCCTAAAGGTTCTTACCACAATAAAATAAAATAAAATAAAATCAAATCAAATCAAATCAAATCAAATCAAATCAAAACTGCGGGAGATGATACATATGATGATAAACTTAATTGTGATCATTTCACCATATATTATTTATTTCACATAAATTAAAACATCAAGTTGGATACTTTAAAATTTTTTGGCAACAATAAAATCTATTCTTTCAAACAGAAAAAAAGTGTAATTTTAGACAACTTGGGTTGGCCATCAAGAGTTTGATGGCTTCCCAATACTTAAAAATTGTTTTTTAATGAGATTACTGGTGATGCTAACAACTATGATTTTAAAATATTTTATGATGAAATGTGTCCACACTGGAAGATTTGTATAACTTCCTGAACTAAATGACGAATGTACATTATTTTTTTTAGATTACATTCCCAAGTCCATTTATTATGTGTGTGTGTTACAATTTCCCTTTTGATTTTTTAATTTTTTTAATTTAATTTAATTGTTTCAGTGTTCCAAGATTCATTGTTAATGCACCATACCCAATGCCCCATGCAATACATGCCCTCCTTAATACCCACCACCAGGCTCACCTATCCTTCCACCCCTCTCCCCTCCAAAACCCTCAGTTTGTTTCTCAGAGTCCACAGTCTCTCATGCCTCATCCCCCCCCTCTGATTTCCCCGAATTCACTTTTCCTTTCCTTGGACACTTTAAATATAAACCATTTTTATTTGTCAATTATGCCTCAATAAAGCTAAAAATATTTTAATCAAAATAATATAATCCCTAGAAGAGTGCCTGCTAATGGAAGGGCCCCAAACTGTTGGTTTCCTTCATCTTTTCCTTTAGCATAGCATGTATTCAATAAAAACGTGCATAATTGAACTGATTCGGCAACCCAGCTTAGGATAAGTTATAGATTTTTAGGGGTAGTTGAGTACATGGTCACTGGAGCAAAATGACTTAAATTTGAGGGTCCAACCCTCCACTACTAACAAGAGTAAACCAGCAAGTGTTTCAACCACTCTGAAGCTGCTGGCATAGGTAATAGGTGGAAGAGTATCTACCTCTTGGGCTTATTATAAAAAGGATATAAAGTGCATAATACAGTGC
Organism: Mellivora capensis; assembly: GCA_004024625.1. Lineage (NCBI taxonomy): Eukaryota > Metazoa > Chordata > Mammalia > Carnivora > Mustelidae > Mellivora > Mellivora capensis. Next base: position 185,841 of record PISX010001586.1, on the reverse strand, counting down.
TGGACACACACAATTGATATCTGCCCATCAGGACTGTTGAAGTTGTTCTCTTCTTCCTTCTCTTGTTCAAATGATTGCCTTTGAGAACTATGGGACGGCTGTGCAATCTGTTCCGATAGGCCCATCCCCCATCATCAACACAGCCACCAATGCCGAAAGTATCCTGTAGTATCATCAGAGGCTGCGAGAGCATTTGAGCATTGTTTCCAGTTTCTAGGCAATTGTCTTCTATCTCTGCTGTTGCCTTGGACATCTGCAGTCAGCATCAGTAAGACCTGCAGCTGGCCTCTGCTTCTACAGAAATCTCACTCATGGGAATGAAATGGATCCAAGGCTGGATGGAAGCAGCTCCCATAAGGAGGAAGCCCATGTTAAGTGGGACTCAAAGGAACCAGATGGTATTCAGCTCCCCCTAGATATTTCCATCTTACTGCTTCAGGAGTTCCCAAATTAAGACATCAAGGTACCAACAGACAGTGCCATGTATATTAAGCAAGAGAGAAATGCAGGACAGAGATATGCAGAGAGAATCCCACATCCCTTAGAAACCACCTAGTTGCCCAAGCACCCCACCCCCCGCCAATTATACAGTGAATGACTTTCCCAAGGTTACACAGAGAGTGCGGTTCTCTCTCCATGGAGGACCACTGTGATGCTCAAGTCCCACGAATGCCATTTACATCAACCACAACATGGATGGCACTCCCTAGAGTTTTGCATCAAAGCTACCTTTCCTTTACTGCAGCCCCTGTTCTCTTCCTCTCAAAATATACTTAACTTATAAATTGTAAATAGCTTCATTTCTCTTGGATATATACCTAGGATTGGATTTGCTATGCTACATGGTAATTCTTGATTTAACCACCTGAGAAACTGCCAAACTGGTTTCCAAAATGACCTCACTATTTTACATTCCCACCATCCATAAGTGAGGCTTCCATTCAACACCTTTTATTGTCTTTCCTTATATCCAACCTAGTGGTAGCTTATTGTTTAGATCTGTTCTCATGGTTTTGATTTGCCCTTGTCCCTTCTTCTCCCTTTCATCTCAGGATCCAGCCTCCTTGCAAAACAAAACCAAAAATATTTGCTCAGCAATGCTCTTGGCCATACAGCAATGTAACCTGCCCCACGTGAGGAGCTGTTACCTGGACCAGCTTTGTAGAAGACTGAAAGTACCCCTTGGGTCCAGGGTTTAGTATTAGGAAACCCCATTTTTCTAATGATGCATGCTACATTTTCCCTGATACAAGTTACATTTTCCCCATATGCCAACTTCTATAACTCTATTTAATAATCTATTTTGTCAATCTGTTTTGTAATTTCTTAATCAGTTCAGAACTCCAACAGGGAAGAGAATTGCTAGTTACCGGGCCATCTCAAGTGCTCCAACTGGGCCCCTTCCATACATTGTCTCACCTAATCCCCATCACTGGCTTGCAATGTAGGTATATCCCAACTTCACAAAGGGTAAAACAAGTCCAAAAAGCTACCCAGGTAGAAAGTGATGGAAGATTTGAGCCCATGTCTGCACTTCCCTTCCATCTTCTGTTCTTGAAAGCACAGAGGACCAAGTTCTAGTAGAATTGCAGCTCTGGCCCTCACAAACTATACAATAATTAACACATCAGTGCTCCCTTCTGAGCCTCAACTTTATGTTTGGGTGAAACGGACCAATAATACTAGCCTTTCATACATCAAAAGTGATAAGGACAATACGAGCTGATGCAAATAAAACCTCCTTTAAAAGTGCAGAATAACATTCACCTAAAGATTTGAGGCTTTTTTCGGGCCATATCAGGTATCTCTCAATCCCAAATGTGGGGGAAACAAATTAGGGAATAGTTCTAAATTGAATAAATCTTTCGCAAACATGTCTGTCCCAAAGGAAAGACAAGATTTAGCTTCATTTCAGCTGACTTCACAGTATAATGACCTAGAATTCGTTTCTCTGCTTTTCTTCTCATCCCAACGTGTCGCAGCCCACATGAAAATGTCTGATAAACTGGGAGCTTCTTTTGATGCATTGGAAAAGAAGATGTTTTCTATTCCAAGCACCCGTATTTTTTCTGAATATTTTTCTTCATATTCTTCTGGGGGTTTTGATCTCACATTATTTCTCTTTTGATTTGAAGGATGGGGGAGGGGAACCTGTGAGACTTTTCAATTATTTATTGCAGAAGGCATTTAAGGCCTTATTTCAAAGTTGGTTTCTGGATTTCTCCAATCACTCATGAATGTTAGGAAGCTGGTCTGACCTCTTGAGAGGAGAGCACACTGAAGGTCGGAAGATGTGTCTGACTGATGCATGGGACTTCAGACATTCTGACCCAGACCTCTTCCTCAAAAGTAGGGCAGGAGCATCAGTGTGAAGGGAGGGGCTGCTGGGAAACTCATCCAGCCACTGGTTCTTCATTTTGATCTCCCACCTCTCCTACGTCTCTTGCCATGAAAGAGAAATTCATACCTTTACTTTAAAATGTTAAATTTTCATTCAATTTCAATTCAACAGATATTTATTGAGAACCTATGCCTATTTTGTGCCATACATTGTGCTAAAAGCTGCAAAGATGAAAATTATTTATCACCCATGGGGAAGGAAGTCAAGAGTACCCAGTCCTTAGCCTGCCTGGTTTCAAATCCCAGTTCTACCACTTACTGCATATTTCTTGTGCAAAATGGGGAAGATAATAATAACATCCACTATATAGTGTTTTAATCCACAAAGAGTACATGATATAGTATCTGGCCCATGTCTGCCCATTAATATGATGAGGAAGAGGATGGTGTTCTAAATGCAAATAAGCAAAAGAAATATGGTTCCTGCCTTGATACCCTAATGGGGAATTGACATTAATCAAATAGCTCCATAAACTTATAATCACAAAAGTGCTACAGTGGGTTATGTTGGCTGCCCTTCTGACCTCCCTCCCACCCCTCTCTCATTGTGCTCATTGTGCAGTAGCCATGTGCATTTGGGGTGGAACTCAGCTCTTCAAATGCATCTTTAAATGGCCCAGTCCAATCTGTATAATTTCCATTCCATCAGCACTGTGATTAATTCAAAGGTGATCACATGACCTAAATCAAACTAATCAAAAAGAAGCCCAAGACTTTTATACTAGGGAAGAGAACCCCCTTTCTCTGCCTTGGATAGGACAGAGAAAGTTTTGACTCAATAGCAATTAACTGTCATTTTTCAACCACTGAAGGAGCCAAGCTTAACAGGAAGCCAATATTATGGAAGACAGAGATAAGATACATTAAAAAAAAGTCTCTGTTAATATTGTTAAGCCACTTGATCTGGCATTACCTGAAATCCACAATATCTTGAGAGTATTCAGAGAAAAGTAGTCTTCAATAATAAAAAGAATAACAAGCAATTAAAAATAGGCAAGGAATCCGAATAGACATTTCTCGAAGGAAGATATACAAATAATCAATAAGCACATGATATGATGCTCAACATCATTAGTTACCAGGGAGATGCAAATCAAAACAATGGGAAACCACTTCCCATGCACTAGGTTGGCTAGAATCAAAAAGTCACATACTAACAAATGTTGGTAAAAACAGAGAGGAATCAGAACTCTCATACACTGCTGATGGGAATGTAATGTGGGGCAGGCACTTTGGAAAAGAGTCTAGCAATTTTTCAGGTGATTGAATATAGAATTGATAAATAACCTAGTGATCCCACTCTTTGGTACATACCCAGGAGAAATGAAAGCATCTGTCTGTCAAAAGCTTGTACATAAATGTTCACAGTAGCATCATTCACAACGTGCAAGAGATGGAAACAACCCCAACGTCCATCAGTTGACGAGTGGACAAACAAAATGTGATATATTCATAAAATGGAATATTATTCAGCCATAAAAGGAATGAAGTTGATGTGTGCTATGACAGGAATAAACCTCAAAACTATTTTTGCAAAGTCAAAGAAGCTAGTCACAAAAGACTACATATATTATTATATTATTATATAATTCTATGATTCCATTCATAGGAAGTGCCCGAAGCAGGGAATCTCTAGAGACAGTAGATTAGTGGCTGCTCAGGGCTAAGAAGGATGGGGGTTAGAGAGATGATCGCTATAAAGAATAGGATTTCTTTTTGAGTTGAAGAAAATGATCTAACATTAACTATGGGGAATGACTGAATTGTATATAAACTTTAAATGGTGAATTGACCACTCAGAATGGTTAAAATTAACAAGTCAGGAAACAACAGATGTTGGTGAGGATGCAGAGAAAGAGGAATCTTCTTACACTATTGATGGGTAGTCAAGCTGGTACAGCCACTCTGGAGAACAGTATGGAGGGTCCTCAAAAAGTTGAATAGAACTACCCTATGACCCAACAATTGCATAACTGGGTATTTACCCCAAAGATACAAATGTAGTGATCCTAACGAGTACCTGCACATCGATGTTTATAGAAGCCATGTCCACAATAGCCAAACTATAGAAAGAGCCTAGAAGTCCACTGACTAAATGGATAAAGATGTGGTGTGTGTATACACACACATGCACGTGCACACGTGCACGTGCACGCACGCGTGCGCGTACACACACACACACACACACAGGAATACTACTCAGCCATCAAAAATGAAATCTTGCCATTTGCAACATCATGGATAGAACTGGAGGGCATTATGCTAAATGAAATAAGTCAATCAGAGAAAAGCAATTATTATACAATCTCACTCATATGTGGAATTTAAGAAACAAATCAGAGGATCATAGAGGAAGAGAGGAAAAAATAAAACAAGGAGAATCAGAGAGGGAGACAAACCATAAAAGAATCTTAATCATGGGAAACAAACTGAGAGTTTCTGGAGGGGAAGAGGGTGAGGGTGATGGGCATTAACAAGGGCACATGATGTAATGAGCACTAGGTGTTAAATAAGACTAATGAATCACTGAACTCTACCTCGGAAACTACAAATACATTATGTGTTAATTAGTTGAATTTAAATTTTAAAAATTTAAAAAATAAAAGGGTGAATCATAAGGTATGTGAATTATATTTCAACGAAGCTGTTAAAAATAAATTATCTTTAATATCTAACTTGGTTTGGAGTTGGGTTGTAGTTACTCACAACTGAACAATTCCTAATGCAATTGCTATGAATAAAAACCCCAGAAGCTGTGAGACGCCATATCTCAGTTACCTGATCTAATCTGGACATGGGGGATGTTCAGAGTAGAAATCAGGAACAAAGATTCTGGTAGGTGAAATGTATTAGAAATAGTCTGGCTCTGATCCTCTGTGCCAGACCTGACAGCTTCCCCATCTCCACCTCCCCTCACTGTCTGCAGAGGCCACAACCGGCCCTCACCAGCAGATGGCTTGAGAGATCATTCCAACATGAGGAAGGACAGTAGGCTCTTGGCTTCTTCAGGGTCCCAGCCTGATCTTCTGGCAGGTCAGTCAATTTCAGCCTTGAAACCTTGACCTATTTCTCATCCTTCTACCGTCTTCTCCTTCTCAAAGCCCCCTCCTCCCTCTTCCTCCAGCCCTGTGTGCCCGAGTTCCTAGAAATTTAGCTTAGTGTTTTTCTAATACTATGTCTGAGTCCTAGATCCTACATAGGTCTGGGCCTTGACTTTCTCTTATAATCATGCATTACAAAGAAAGAAACTGTGTATAAAACAGCTAGTATAATGCCTGTCCCTAGTGTGTGCCCAGTGAATGTTCATCTTTTTCTCCCCTTCCCAACAGACCTTCTATTTCTTGCTGACTACCTGACTTCCCTGTTTCTCACATCCTCTGGTTGGCCCCTCTAGTCTACCTTTTCTTTTGGAATTTGGGGAGGGGGTGCTGCTTGCTGAATCACCGTCACTATCACCTTGTTCCTTGGCTATCCAGTTCTTTGACCCTAGTAGGCTAGTTAGTTCCCCAGGGGCCCCTCATCATCTTCCCTATCTGGCAGTAACTAAAACTGGTGATGCCCAGCAAAATAAAAAATCAGTCTACCAAATTGCAAGCCTGAGTATAAGTATCACAGGGGCAGGGAAGGTCAGTCCTTCTCACCTCATATCCACATACGGTAGCACACAGATAGGCCCATCGTTGATCCTTGGGAAAGATTTGGTAAGTGAACGAATGACCTCATCATACTGCAATTATTATCCAAATGCCTGTCCCATCTTCCATACTAGAAACAGCAATTGGGTGTTACCTCAGTCTAATCATCTTTGTTAACTCCAGAATCTAGCACAGAGACTGGGTCAGAGAAACACACTCAGTACATGGTGTTTGAATTTTTGGTTTCTTAAGTAAGGTCAATCACCCAGCCAAAGAAGACATCTGTTTCCTCTGGACACTCATGACCTCTGGGATGAAACTCTTTTGAGGCACTTACCCAATTCTGCCCCACACTGTAATGATTTGCAAGAATAGCCGTTTGTCCCACGGGGCTCTGAGCTCTTGTGAAGGTGGAGGTCCCATCTCATTCATTTTCTGGGGCTCCCCCCAGTTATACCAAATAAAAAGCAGAATAGGAGCTCAGAAAACATACTTGTTGAACAGCAGAAGACTGACGGAATAAACGCATGAATAGGAGAGCAAGAATTACTTGATGGAGGGAGCAAAGCCATGATGTCTGGAAGACTACAAGGCCGTTGGACCCACGCTGCTTCCACTAAACCTCAGTGATACTGTGTTGGAGATGTATTGGTAGATCTCTTCTTTGTTTTATTATGTCCTTGTCCCATCAGACTGTAAGTTCCGTGAGCACAACACCTATACCTAACATGCTCGGCATTGCATCCTCCCTGCTTAACACAGAGTATGTGTTTAATAAATGTGTTAATGGCTGAATACCCACCCACACAGGAAACCCCCCACCCCAAAACCTAGCTTTCACCTCCGCCCCATCCTGCCCTTCATCTTGCAATAAGCTCTCTACCGTAATAAGTTTACAATCATAGTGGCGATGAGCCTCCTTCCATGGCCTCCTTTCTGCCCTTCTACTTTTCCAACCGGCTTGAATCATGTAATCTGCAGTTAATTCAGAAGCGTACAAGCCAGGCTCTGATATATCAGATGATCAAGATAAACGGCTGGAATATTTTTATGAGTAAAATCTCCCCAGATTTCAGTACATAAATCATGTGTTGCGAAACTGCTCATTGTCTTTCGGCAAGGCTATAACGTGAGGGAAAATGCTATCTCTTTATGAATCAAAAGTCAGGGGATTAGGAACAGTTTGAAGGAAAGAGACTACAATATAAAAATAAGATTTATCTCTTAATATTATCCTTACATATATCCCCCACCCCTTTCCCTTACTTACTTTTCAGCATGGATCAGGAATTCAATTTCATGTTTGTTCCACAGAATCACAGGGGACAAAACAGATCTTAACGGGCAGAATTTAGGGACTGCTTTTGCTCCAAGCCAATTCGATCAATCCCCTTTGGATCTCAGGTTGAATGTCACCTCCTTGGGGAAGTCTTCCATGATGACATAGGCTAAATTAGATCCTTTTATTAGTCACTCATAGCATTCATTATTGTTGTTATTGCTTTTGCCATCATTTTAATTATATTTGTATATTTACTTGTTTGCTTGCTTAATGCCTATCTCCCTCAGTAGACTATAAATTCCTTTCATAGGGATTATTGCTCTATTTGTCTTCCACTGTATGTCTAGCCCCTAACACTGTGCCTGACATAAAGTAGGAGCTGAGCAAATATCTATTTTAAATAAATATACAATGAGAATTTTCCCAGATCTTTTTCTAAGTTAGTCTAGAAAGTCCACCACAGAAAAATGAAGCACTATTTAATTCTTTCAAATATTTTAAATTTTATTGACTAAACATGAAATGTTATTTTCTATAAACAGAACGTGTATTTATTCCATGCATATTCTATGCATATATTCTATGCATATGTGACCTTATACTCTCAACAATGTCAAAGTCTGACAAAATAGATATTATCCCCATCCTAGTAATGAGCAGTTTTTAGGTCAGGAAGCTTCATTGACTTGTCCAATGTGGATCAGTGGGTGAAAGTGGAAACAGGATCAGAACTTACCTATTTTAACTCCCAAGTTCAAATTCTTGCCACCATGCTCTGTATTCTCCCTCCTGAAAATCACAGGAATGCAGAAGGACTGTATTTCCTGATGGAAATTTTTTTCTCCTTTCCGGCTCTCTGTCCCTAGAAGGAACAGAAGAAGGGAAAACAATGAAGACCAAAGAGGATCGTTTCCCTTTTCTCTTTAAAAACTTGCAGAAAATCAGCAGACATGATTCTAGGTCTGGTCGATGTTTTAGGGACTAGACTGTGCTAACATCTGCCTGCAAATGGGTTTTTCAGATAACCTTGTAGGATGTCAGCTCCCTGGGGCCAGGTCCTGTGCTATATGACATTCGTCTTTTGGTGCATTGATCCAAAAGTCTTCACTTCCAACAAGATCAAATGAAAGCACATGGACACTGAGGCACATCCACACCAACACATACACACAGAGACAGACGCATTTGAACTAAAAGATATGCCTGCTAAGGCTCACAAATGTGCTCACGCATATGTTTTCACAAACAAGCAATGCCTTGTCCCTTTCACCAGCACGACAAGCATAGAATCTGATAGATGCACTAACCCACACATGTCTACACACAAATGTGTCCTCATAAACATTTGATAGTAACTCACGTCAACACAACATTTTGCAACATACAGTCTTTTCATGTCCATTCTCTCACTTTACTCCAATAAAAACCCATGAGTCACTTGTTTACAAAGCTATGTCTACTAATTGGTTTAATAGGGAGTTTTAACCTGACCCTTGTAGGATGGTTTTCAGAGGGTCTCTGACCTTCTCTGAAATTGGGCGTGTGTACATTTTTTACCAGATGTTAGGGTCTGTGGATTTCACACTTATGCTCCTTCCCCACAAAATGGGTTTTGGACTAAGTTGTAGGAAAGATCTCATTAATCTGACCTAAAGATACCAATCAATAGGAAGTTTATAACGTGCTTTTTCTTCCATTTCTTCTCTTATTCACACATCTGCAACCCTGTGGAGTTAACCTTGCAATTACGACTTTCTGATAGATGGAGACACTTGAGTACAGACACCTAGAAGATCATACTGGCTAACACCCACTTATTTTTTCCCTGCCTGCTACTTTCCTGTGATGGAAAAAGAAGAGAAACTGACAACTGAGCCCATTGCCCTCCATAGAGATTTTCACACTTTTCTCCACCTACCTGAGCCATGAGACCACAGATAGGTTATTCACATGAAACAAACTCAGGCAACCGAAAAGTAACCGTTTTAATCAAAACTTAGTTTCTTACTCCACACCAGGACAGTGTACTCTTTTGAACAGGTAGAAGATAGATTCCCCAAAAGATTTACCCAGTCTATCTTTACCAGTTCCATAAACATATCCAAAGAGTTTGAATGCTTTTCATCCATGGCTCACTCTCACTTCCTTCAAATCTCTTTTCAAAAGGCATATACTAATTTACATGCTCCCAGACCACACTCCCCATCACACCCCACAGTACTCTTGCACCTGCTTTGTTTTCCTCTGTAGGACTTACTACCATCCACCACATTAGATGTTTATTTGGTTGTGTGTTTTGTGTTTGTCTCCCTGTCCTAGAACGCAACTTCCATGAGTTAGGGATTTTATCCATTTAACTTGTTGTTCTAAAACCCAGAAAATACACTCAGCAATTATTTGTTTCGTGAGTGGAAAATTACAAAACAAAACAAAACAAAAAAAACTAGGTGAGTATCTGTAACCTCTTTGCAGAAGGGAAGTAGCTTGGCTAAGGTCACCCATCTGTTAAAAAACCTCAAGCTGGAATCATCTTCCAGGCACTGTGTATCTGCAAAACCAGTGCTGTCTCCAAAATGTGAATTTCATAGCATCTCTCTTTGCTTCATTTCCATGAGTGAAAACTGGCCCTGGATTAGTAAAGGAAAATCTCTTGATAGTCTAAATTCCTCAGACAATAAGGAAATTCACTGGCTCATGTGACTGGCAAGTGCAGAGAGAAGGTGGGCATCAGAGTTGCTTTGATCTGGGCCTCAGCAAAGTCATGAGGGACCGGAGTTTCCCCCCCCACCATCTTTTTGTCCTGCGTTCTGTGATGTTGGCTTTATTCTAAGGCTGTGAATCATCCAGGTCTAGTCAGGAAAGCGAAAAACAGAGATGCTACATTTTTAATTGAAGTATTTATTGAGATCCTCGTAGATTAAAATGCAGTTGCAAGAAATAATGCAGGAAGAATGCTTGTGTGCTTCCTGCACTTTTCCAATGGTAACATTTTATAAAACTACAGGGTTACATCACAACCAAGATACCGACATTGGTACAATCCACTGATCTTACTCAGATTTGCCCATTTTTACTTGTAAGTGTGTGTTCAACTCTATACAATTTTAATTTTATCACCTGTGTAGGTTCATGTACCCACCATGTCAGTCAGGATACTAGATATATCAGAGATTTCAAGGATTCCCCCTGTTGCCCTTAATCACACGCCCACTGTATCTCACCCCTATCATCCCTGATCTCTGCCAACCATTGATCTGTTCTCAATTTGTAAAACTTTCTAAGTGCAAAAATATTATATGTATGGAGTCCTATAGCATGTAACAATTTTGAACCGGCTTTCTTTGCTCAGCATAATTCTCTGGAGATTGATCCAAGTTGTTGCATGTCTCAGTAGTTTGTGTCTTTTTCCTGTTCGGTAAAATTCCATGGTATAGAAGTACCACAGTTTGTTTAGCATTTATCTGCTGAAGGACATCTAGGCTGTTTACGTAGATGACAGATAGATAGAAGATAGGTAGATATACAACACAATGGAAGATTGCATATCTATTGTACTGAACCATTGTATTGAGAAAGAAGGAAATTCTGCCATTTGCAACAGTACAAATGGAACTTGAGGGCATTAGGCTACGTGGATAAGTCAGACAGAGAAAGATAAGTTCTGTGGGATACCATTTATGTGTAGAATCTAAAAATGCCAGATTCATAGAAACAGAATGAAAAAAGATGGTTACCAGGCAGGGGCTAAGAGGTGGGCACATGGGGAGATGTTGGTCAAAGCATAAAAATTTCATTATACAGGATGCATGAGTTATAGGATCTAATGTAGAGCTTGGTGATTATAGTTACCAAGACCATATTTTACAGTTGAAATTAGCTACCAGAGTGGGTCATAAATGTTCTCACCACAAAAAAAGAATTAGTAATTATGTGATGTGATGGAAGGGTTACCAAACACGATAGTGGCAACCATTTGGCAATGTATAAGTGTATTAAATCAACACAGTGTACACCTTAACCTCACACACAATGTTATGTGTCAATTATATCTCAAAGCTAGAGAAACAACCAACTGGTTGTGGGTATGTGTGCGTATGTGTGTGTGTGTGTGTGTGTGTGTGTGTGTGTGTGCAGGTATTTCTGGGTTCTCTATTCTGCTCTATTGATCTACATGTCTATGCCAATACCGCAGTCTTGACAGTGTGGCTACATGGTAAGGCTTAGGGTCAGGTAGAGTGATACCTCTCTATACGTCTATGTCAAGAGCCTTGATCTTTCCATACAAGTTTTAGAATAAGGCTATTTCTATCTACAAACAACAACATGGCGGGGATTTTGTTGGGCATTGCATTAACTCTACAGATAAGTCTGACAAGAATCGATATTTTTACTATGTTGACTCCTCCTGTCTGTAGCATAGTATTACATTCTGCATATTTAAGTCTCTTTGATTTCTTTCATTAGCATATTATATTTGTTAGTGTATAGATCCCGTAGGTGTTTTGTTAAAAAGTGTATTTTGTCTTCTCTGGCATGATTCGAAATGGTATTTTGTTTTTAATTTTCGTTTCTGCATGTTCTTTGTTAGTATATGGAAATGCAATTTATTTTGTGCATTAATCTTGTATCCTGCAAACTTGTTGAATTCACTTATTAGTCCTTGGTGTTTTGTTTGGTTTGGTTTCATAGATTCCTGGGGATTTTCTAAATAAACAATCATGTCTTCTAAACATAGGGACCATTTTATTTCTTCCTTTCTATTTGTGTATCTTTTATTTCTTTTTCTTTCCTCATAACACTGGCTAACACTTCCAGTAAATGGTGAATAAGCCTGGACATCATTTCCTTGGTCCCAATCTTGGGAAGAAAGTGCTTGTTTTTCACCATTGAGTATTATATTAGTTGTAGGGTTTTTGTAGGTGCTACTTATCAAGTTGAGGATATTCCCTTGTAGTCTTGCCGGAAGTTTTTATTATGAATGTGTTTTGGATTTCTCACATCTTTTTCCTGTGCTTATTTATATGGTAGAATTTTTCTTCTTTATTTTGTTGATATTGTAGATTATATTGATTGATTTTTGAACGTGAAAGCAGCCTCCCCTAACCAGAATCCATCTCATATACATCTGGAATGTGAGGTATAATTCTTTTTATAGACAGACATATCTGGCAAAGGACCCTTGTGCCAGTGCTCCTTCCCTTACACCTGGGAGCTCAAGTTGGGCTATCATCAGAATCACTTAAGGAGACTTAAAAAAATCAATTCTCAGTGCTTTCCAGACCTATAGGAGCTAAGTCTTCAACAGGGAGGCCCTTGTAATTTTAAATACTACCTCCAAGTCATTCTAATGGTGTGCTGGGTTTAGAACTTCTGTTCTGTCTCCCACTTCCTTGCTCCCACTTCCCCCGCCCCCAAAACCTGTAATCAGTGCAGCTCATGTCTTCCAATACAAACCATAGCTATAGAACACCGCCTTCTGCCTTTGGAGGGGTTTGGAGATTTGAAAAGATGCTTAGACACTAGATCTAGCATCTGCACACAGTGGCCTTCCATTTTCACTAGAAAAGGACGGCTCTGAACTGGGCTCATGTTTCCTTTTGCATCTCAAGCACAATGGAATGTTTAAAGAAATGAGAGGCAAGAGAGGAATCCCTGGAGGACTATTTGCAAGGACACAAACTGTTCTTTTCATCGATTATGCAAATCTTATTCACTATTTGTCTTAGGACTGACGGATGCAAGTAATCACTTCTTCCATGAAGCCTCCAGCTTTGTTCTTAGTCATTTTGATCTGCTTGGTGCTATGGGTCCCTGGAAGTATACAAGTGTTTTCATCCATAGTTACTGTCTACTACAGTTTTCCAATTATCTCAAGTGTACAAGATGCTCTTTCTTCTAAGAAAGAGTGTTGGCACAATAGGAAAAAAGGACCTTGGGGCACCTGGGTGGCTCAGTGGCTTAAGCTTCTGCCTTCGGCTCAGGTCATGATCTCAGGGTTCTGGGGTTGAGTCCCGCATTGGGCTCTCTGCTCAGCAGGGAGCCTGCTCCCTCCCCACCCGCCTACCTCTCTGCCTACTTGTGATCTCTCTGTCAAATAAATAAATAAAATCTTAAAAAAAAAAAAAAAAAGGAAAAAAGGACCAGTAATGTAGCCATTAAGTTCACCCTGCCATGAGCCCAGCTAGTGACCCGGTGACCCATCTCAATGTCCCTGAGCTTCAGACTTACCTTCATGGGGATAAAAGGCATTTCCTAGACATTCTCAAGGAGTCACTAAAAGGATCAGTGAGCTCCTTCTATATCTGTTACTGTTTACCAGGAGGTTTGCTAGACTATGTTTTCATAAGTTAGGTTAGGTTAGGAGGTTCCCCATTTTGCTTAATGATAAAACCCAACTCCTTGACTCAACTTTCAAGGACTTCCAAGAGTTCCTCGTTACCTGTTTATCTAATGTCATTCTTGTTCCTTCATTCAACTAATAATAACAGTGCCTACTGTATTCTGGGACCCATGCTGGGCACTGGCAAAGCAGTGCTGGGCCTCATAAGGCTTGGCGTATGGTAAGGAAAACAGAGATTGGTGTCACAACAGTTGTGACATCACAAGAGTTAGCTGCACAGTGCAATGGGTATGTCTGATGGAGGGTCACGATTTCTGCTAGTAGATCAGGAAGACATCCCCAAGGATGTGACATTTAAATCCAGTTGCAGTTAGCTAGATTAAGAGGTGGAGGGGAAGAGAAGTTTCCAGACATAGGGATTGGCATCGGCATCAATATGGGTGAGATCCAGAGGTGAAGATGAGCCTGGGCCATTGAGGAATCCAAAGCCTTTGAGGTTAGGGGTAAAGAGCAAGGATGAGAGAGTGGAATGAGCCAGAGAGGTAGCTCTCAGCAAAGTGACAATGAGAACAATTCACTGTTTGCTCAGCACTGGACATAACCTCCTGCCTCCTTGCTTCTCCTACAGATGCAGGTCTGTGATTGCCAGCCAACTCACCCACTTCCGGTGCATGCACTCTCTCTTTCAAAGTCCAAAGCTAATGTCAGCACCTCATGAAACCTTCCCTATACTTAGAAGGAACTGACCCTCTCCCCACCCTTCCTCCCTGCAGCACTGCCAGGAGCAGGCAGGGGTTCTCAGCCCTCTCTTTCCATGTTGGGCTCACTGACGAGAGGGCTGTGACATTCTCATTCCAGTCTCCTTAGTGCCCTGCTTACTACACACTTGGTCCCCTGATATAAGAACTTCTTTGATCTCTACTTTTGATTTCTTTGATTATGGCACATACCCAATAGGAGCTAATAAATGTCTATTGGATTAATGAAGCAATGGGAAAGAGAGAAACGGCATCTGAGGAACAGGGCTGCCCCAGGAAGAATATGGACAAGGTCAGCCCCAAACCATTGATCAGCTGGATGCTGGCATCCAACCACATTCTTGCTGCTGGGCCATGAATCCTTTCTTGAAGGACGGTCTGATTAGCAACAGGAGTCATTAGCCAATGCTGGTCAGTCATCGGTCAACGCTTCTATAAGTTTGTGGCCCCTGGTGAAATGTCCACCAGGACATGCCTGTGTCACTGTAACAGCTTCCCAGAGGATTTCATTATTGTCAGAGGCATTTCCCAGCCCAAGTCCCAAGGGAGAGAAGCATGGCTGTCACACAGCCTCACCCTGTTACCAGCCCCCAGCCCAGAGCTTCTCAACATTGGCAGCTGTTGGCACCCTGTGGACAACCACGTCCAAGGAATATCCGCCCTGTTCTGAATTTTGTCAGGAAACAACCCCACCATGACCCCACCAGTCTGGGAGGGTCAGGCTGGTGTCATGGCTGCTCTGGGGCTTCTATCATCACCGAAGATTTCTTCAAATGCTAGAAGAGAGACACAGGAAACCGGCTGCCAGGACCTACTTTCCCCAGGTCAGATGCCTCCCATGTGCTGGAGAGGAGCTCAGTCTCTTTCTTAGCATGAGTCTCTGATTTTGTAATGCAAAATTTAAAGATAAAAATTTAGATCTTGATACTATGCAGAGTTGGAAGGTTGAGTAAAAGTTGGCATTTGAGAATCAGAAAAGACATACATCATCACTTGAATTAAAGCTTTGATAACGGTACGGGCTTTGTGACCACAGACAAGTTACTGTCCCCTTCTGACCTTCGTTTTGGCTTACACAAGTGTGCCGAAGAAGAAACCAATGATTCCCAGTAGAGAGTAGATTTCATGATTTCCAATAGTCCTTATGTTACCAACAAAAAGACTTCAGGTGATGATGGGGGCAAGGGGAGAGATTTTTCCAAAGTCACACTGGTATAAAAGGCAGCAATGGGATTAAACCCAGGTGGCTTGACTCTCACCACATTGCCCTGACCTCAAAATGATCGCTACATTCACGTGAAAACATCCCTGCCAGTCACATGAGCCCAGAGTGTCCTGTGTCTGTCACCAGCAGAAGGAAGGAAGAGAGATTACGTGACAGAACGAGGGTCCACAATTGAAGTGAAAAGAGAATACCCTGAAGGTTTCTGGATACCAGAGTAGAAACAAGGACAGCACCACTTCTAAAGACAGAGATGCCCATGAACCCAGAATGTTCGAATCTAGTCCACACTGGACACCGAGGCATAGATACAGACACCTGGAAGCCTCCTTTCACGTATGAGGGAAAGAGTAAAGTTCGGAAATGAAGATCGGCACGATGAGCAACGGACCTATCCATGATGCTCTTTCTCTTCTTAAAGGTTTTCCTGATAAGCTAAAAAAAATTCCAATTCCTTCATGTTAGAGGGTATATTTTATTTAAGAACTTGTTTCATTTTTATGTCTCATATAATTTGTGTGAAAATTATTTCCATTAGGTAGAAACATCATTAATCACATTATGTATATGAAAAAACCGAGACAAGCAAGAAAAGCTGAAATGAGACAAATTTCCTCCTGATCTGTAGATTCATAGTCTTCACACCTCAGTGATGTGGCAGAGACAGCTGGTCTCTGTCTATCTCTGTAGGTAGACAGCCTACCCCATAGCCATGTTGTGTTCCCTTTTTTCCTTAGTAGCAGATTTTTACTTTATTTGAAACATCAAGGCATCAAGCAAAAACGTTATATTTCCAAACCTCCCTTTCAATGATGTTTCTTTATTTGTCCAAGTTCTGGACAGACAGTAAGTGGAATTTTGTGGGACAATTCTAAGAAGGAATTATCAGAAGAACTGAATCAATAAGGATAGATCCTTTGTGCTCCTCTGCCTTTCTTCCTTCCTGCTCCCTGGCCATGAAAAGCTGAAGCTCCATCCTCCATCTTGGGCAGCGATGTGACCTTGAAGACAAAGCCTCAAGGAGGACATCAGGATGGGAAAAGTTGAAACAATAATGGGAGCCTGGGGGCCTGAGCATGCCAACTCTGGCTGGCCTTCCTCTGGCACTCCTGTATGTGAGAAAGAAAGAAATGATTTTTATAAAGCCACTGTGATTTGGGGGAGCTCCTTTTCTATGCAGCTAACCCTCAACCTGGCTATTACAACCAGACAGCTTAGTCTGAGAAGTGATGCAAGAAGACACTATCCACCATGAGATCTGGTTCTTTCATTTGGTTCACATGATCTCAAGAAGAAGGAATAATGGACATCACATAATTCATCAGATCCTGCATGCCATCAGTTGCCTGACACGCCATCATTTTCTGTATCACCAACAAAGAACAAATGTTGTCAATTAAACTAAGACATGCTGCTGACTGTAAAATGCAGATCAATTTCAGAAATGTTGCGATGAGAAGAAAAAACAACCTGAGAAATCTGTGTGCTGAAAAATTTAGTGAAAGGACAGAGCTTAAAGTTTATCCGATCAACTCATCCTCTCACCCCTATTAAAACAAACAAACAAACAAACAAACAACACAAAAAAGACAGCAGGCCCAGCAAGGGACAATGACATATCCACGTTCAGCAGTGAAACCAAGATGAGAATCCTGACTGCAAATGCAGAGTTCTTTACCAGGTCCTGATCGATAACCAAATTTTTGCTCGTGTTACTTTGACTGCTAGTGACATGTTTATTTAATCAACCACCTGTTTCTGTTTTTCCCTCTAAAATATGTGGCACTGAATAGGCAGAAACCAAGGCCCTCGCCCCTCCCACACACACATGGGCAGTCACAGGAGGTAAGGGAGGCAGATTTCACGGCAGATTCACACTCGCACATTACACTCGCACATTACGGAGGCTACGCTTTGGTCAGCAGCTCAGAAGCAGATGGAGAACAGCAGGGGGCTGCCGAGAACTGCGGGTAGGAGTCTTCTGAAAGGCAAGAAATTGAGGTGGCACAGAAGCAGCTGATGGCTGGGACCCCAAGAGGGCTCAGCCCAAATTTGTGCTCTCTCATCCCACAGGGTGAATGAATGGTGCCTAGCCCAGAGGATGCCAGCAATCCAGACCTCCATGTTATCAGAGATGGAAGGAACCTGAGAGATCACGCATCGTGCCAGCCTTTGTAAAGACAAAAGTAGTTCTCACCTCTCACAGTCCGACTCAGGTTAGGAAGACTGTGTTGGGACCAATGTAGTTGATTCTGGAGGCAAAAAGTGCATACAGAGGCCACTTTCACCATCCACCTAAAGGATTCTGGGGTCCAGTGCTAAAACAGTGAATCAAAAAGGGATGATCCAAGCCAGCGTCAACAAAATTTCTGCAGTATCAAGCTTCTGAAGTCATTTTCCTGTGGAGTTTAGTTTTTTTGTTTTGTTTTGTTTTTTGTTTGGGGTTTTTTTTTGGTACCATTTTCTCCTCTGCTCCCAAATCTCCTCACTCTTGACATCCCTCACTGCAATCTATCCTTCTTTTTGACTATGCCTAAATAAGGTGTGAATAACTAATAACAGTGGGGATGGCCAATGATGGCTGCATTCACATGGGGAATTCAAGATATAATCAAAACAGTACAGTTGTGACGGTAGAATTTCAAACATCAACCTGAAAATGGAGAGGCACCTGAGTCATCGGGGCTTCCCATTTCTGTGGACTTCCTCAGCCATCTTTCCTGCACAGAGGACACTCACATGAAAAATAAGCATGGTTTCCCCACTTTTTTTCCGGCAAAAAAAAAAAAAAAAAAATCTCAAATCTCTGTTTGTGTGTGTGTGTGTAGCTGTTTGGAAGAACATTCAAATCAGTGAAGCTTCCGCACAATAAAACAATGTCAAAAGGGCTGAAGAATTACTTTTAGAAATAAACAATAGCACGGATTGCCCTCAGATAGCACGGGAGAGCAGAAACGTCTGGGGGGCCTGCTCTAATGAATACGTAAGAATGGCGTACAATTAGCAATAGCCTTGAAAATGGGTCTTTCTCTGATGCTTAAATCAAATAAGATGGTGTTCACGGAAATGCTGTAAAAACTAGAAAGCACCATGGCCATGTTTTCTTGAACACCACATGATTGTTCGAAATGGTTTTGTTCTTATAAGGCAGTGATTAAATTGCAGGTGAGTCCTCCCTGCAATCAGAGTTAGAGATATCTTTATTTTACAGGAGAGGAAACAAAGCTTCAACAAAGTAACCCAGAGCAATGCCTTTCCCAAAACCGCACCGTTGTCTGTCTGCACGGAGTTCAAAAACTCAACAAGTCTTCCTTGCAGTTGATCCCAAGGAGAGGAAGACAGAATTGATAGTTCTTGAGCAATTTCTATGGTCAAGTGAAACTTTTAAGCATCATCACCTCACATGATCCTCAGAACAAACCTGAGAAGTAGCTATTATCCCCCATTATACTAATGAGAAAGCTGAGGTTCAGAAAGGTTAGGAACTTGCCCAAAGTCACGCAGAAAGGAGGTGGCAGGACCAGATCTCAGACCATTTTCGTAGTTCAGAGTTTTCCCACTCCCAGTCATGAATATGCACTGGGTTTGTTTGGAAAAATAACATCTTCCAGCTCTTCTGGGAGGAAGAGGACCTAAGGGTGCCTTCAATCTGGATGGATATTGCCTCGCCAGGAATTCATTTATGGAGTAAGCAACAATCTCCCTCTCTCTGTAAACCTGCATTCCGCCAAATGAATATAAAATGAGTCCTTCGGAACATGGAAACATTATTTTCCCTGAAAATCCTGGACCATTTAGAAGGAGATCAGACCTTGCTTTGCTTGGCAGGGGAGCTGTGTTAGTGATTCATTCCAAAGCATAAAAGGACAGTACAGAAGCGGTCTCTGGGAAATTAAAAAAAAAAAAAAAAAAAAAGGGTGTCAGAGCCAAGAGCAGAAGGCAAGGTCAAGGGTGAGAGGGGAATGAAGGAGAGGAAGGAGGAGGGTGGATGAAGGAGGCAGGCAGGAGGAGGCAGCTGCTGTGCTGGGCAGAGACGCCTTTGAAATGCAGACACCAGGTCAGATCTCAATATAGCTGCTGATCCTAAGCTCCTAGGAAAGGAACTGGAGTTAGCACTTCTGTCTGGCCAGAAAGGCAGCTGGAAGATGGAGATAAAAGGACGGCCACTCGTTTCCCCCCACACACCCCGCCACGCACAACTTTGAATGCCTCCGAGTACCAGGGAGAGAAAGGGTGCTGGGTCCAAAGACAGGGGTAGGCCAGAAGGGGGAAGCAGCCAGAAAGCTGATCAAAAACACTTTCAAGTTCAGATTAAACTCCGCAGATTGCAGGAGGCCAATTTAATGGGAAACGTTCCCTGTTCTCCCTGTCCCCTCCTCTGGCTTCCCAAGGGAAGGGGACTGGGCTGTGATGTTGCTCATCAGAGAAACCCATGGGTACCAGATCTTATCCAAATGAGCAGCTGTGAAAGGCTAAAAAGATAGAACCAAAGAAAATAATAATAATAAAGTTTACAAAGTGTCGAAAGGGAAAGAAGGGTGGGAGGGAGGGATTTTAATTACCCTGCATCCTTCCTGTGAAGGGGCAGGACACCCAGGGACATTTAAAGGCCATTAACTCTAAAAGATGAAGCTGGTCAGAGGTAGGGTGGGGATGGGGTCATCTGGCTGGGGAAATAGGGTACCTGAGTCCCAGTCCCAGCTTAAACCCTTTATGATTGCAGGTTTCAGTCTCCCTACGTGGAAAATAGAAAGAGCGGGACACTGATGCCACAGTGCGCTCCTGAGCCAGAAGACACAATGGCTAAGCCTTCAGAGTCCAGCTCAAATCGCTCCTCTCCCACCCATAAGCTGTGTGACCCCAGCAAGGATCTAACTTCTCTGAGCCTCCGTTTCCTTCCTGTGAAATGGCAGTGATGATCATTCCTACATGTTAGGAGTATGGTGAGCATGACTGGCTGTTTGGAACCCATGTGGCCCACCGTGACATACACGGTACCATTGTTATCACCAGGGGAGCCTGAACTGTCCCACAGAGCACAGAAGGCTTTGGGGGAGGACAACTCCCAAAGATACAGATTTGAGACCCGGTCCTGCAAGTCACTGAGCTTACCCCTAAGCCTCAGCTTTTTCATCAAAAGTAAGGGGCTTATGGACATTAAATGAGGCGTGTGCTCTGTAAACCTGAGGTCCCCACTGTTGCTGCCTGTGGTCAGGGGACCCCGGGGAGTTATTTTCAGCGGGTTTAAAGTTAGTGTCCAGGCCAGATGAGTGAGTTCCGGAGATCCATCGCACAGCACAGCACAAAATTTTTAAAATCGTGAGGAGAGTTAAATCTCACATTGACCATTCTGACCGCAAAAACCAAAATCCAGAAAAGGAGGGAGCGGGGGCATGAGGAACCTTTACGAGGTGGTCGCTATGCTTATTACCTTGGCCATGGGGGTGGCTTCACAGGTGTATGTATATAGCTAAACGAACCACATTGTACACTTTAAATATGTGTCCTTTGTTGCTTATCAATTATACCCCCAATAAAGCTGCTTGAAACGGAAATTTTATTATGTAATGATAATTTTATATTATGAAGATATGGTATTTTAGAAGGAAAAAGATAATTAAACAGAAAATGATCAGAAGTCCCATATGTTTTCAATAAGCATAAATTGGGTTTTGCTTGGCATTCAGGAATGTACTGCTATGTAAAGTAAATAAACAAACAAACAAATATTCCTGGTAGCTCTAAAGAATGTCTCATGCTCTTAAATTCTGGGGTGATATTCTGCACACCTTGTAGGGTTTGGGGCATGAATCATCCTACCCAACAGGATCTAGCGTATGATTGAGCATCACCCCACGAAGCTCAAGGAGCATGTTGGCCTGTCTCTGGCTGGACAGCCATGAAATTAGAAGCAGAACCAAGTATGGCTCATGGGTTGTCTTGTAGGGTCTCTGCAGGCAGGGCCTCCAACCTGCCAGGGAAGACATATGGCCACTAACAGTCACAAACAACGGGATGTTTTCTGCTTCTCTTCTTCTAGTGGCTAGGACACAAGATGCTTAACCCTGGAGAGAAGTCTGTTCAAAGCCATTGCAGTCCCAAGGAGGATTTGATCAGCCATCAGCTATTTCCCTAATCTGCAGAATTTTATGGCCTTGTCCATGTTAAGAACAAAGCCCACTGCTTCAAATCAATTCTACCTTTTGCTGTGAGAGCTGGTGCAGCACAGAGGAAGGACAAGAAATGGGGTCACACTCTGACCTGAACAGGGACATTTGCTGTGCTGTCTTTGCAGCCCCTTTCTGTCTGTGGGCCACAATTTCTCCATGAGGGAATGAGAGTCAGTGGCCCTTCAATTATTGGAAGCATAGATGCTCTACATCGACACCTCCAGCTCCAAAGTCAGCCTTGTAGAATGTGGTAGACCATTAATGAGGAGGTCCCCTGGATGACCTATGGATATCCACGTCCTTGTATAGCCCCCCACCTTGGAATGTGGGCAGGGCCTGTGACTTGTTTTGAACCAATATGGCAAAGATGATGGGATGCTATTTCTGTGATGTCTTATATGAGATTGTAGCATCAGTTTTGCTAGAAGACTCTCTCCCTTTGATAAGCAAGTGTCCATGCCAGGGAAGCCTGTGTGGCTGGGGACCAGGGAAGAGCTGGGGGTGGCCTCTAGCCAGCAGTCTGCAGGAAGATGGTGTCCTCTGAACTATAGCCACGAGAGACTAAACCCTGCCAAAACCATGGAGGCCCCCCAACGACCCACAGCTACCAAGACAAGGCTGGAGATGAGAGGGAATCTGGCCGACACATTGATTTCAGCTAGTTGAGCCCACAAAGTGAGGAGCCCAGTTAAGCCATACCTGCACTCCTGACCCACAAAAACCAAAATAATTAGTGTGTGTTGCTTTAAGCCACTATGTTTGCCGTAATATTGGTGACAGCAATAGATAACGAAGGCAATGTGATAAAATGTTTAAATATTGCTACTCTGGAGGTAGACTAGGAATAACTATTGAATGGACTTGCATAATAACTGCGTTAATCAAAATATAACATGGGTGTTACTCAGGGCCTCCTTCTGCAGAAAAAGTCCCTAGACACAGCTTCTGCCATTCGGGCAGCCCTACTCATACCATGAAATCTGGTGCCCCACCCCCACTCCAGCAACAGCAGCTCAGCACCACCCAGCAGGACACGTGACGCGAGCCACATAGGTGATTTGAGACTTTCTAGTAGACACTTCCAAGTGGTAAGAAGACAAGTAAAGCTGATTCTAGAAACATATTTGATTGACCAGTATAGAATAAAATCCTCTCAACATGTGGCACTAGCCCCATTTGGAGGGCTCAATTGCCACCTGGGGCTGGTGACTATGTAAACGGGGCAGGGTTAGCCAGTCACCTCCTCCTGAGGCAACTAGTGCACTGGTGGGCTGCCCATCAGAGAGTCAAGCCTGTGATCTCTCCCGACAAGATGAGCAGGACCAGTCTCATTTCTTCTGTAGGCAGTTTGAATTAAGATGCATGGAAAGACAGGCCAGTGGGTATTAAGAGCTGCAGCTGAAGGGGAGGATGGGGGGCTTCAGAGGTCATGAAGGGCCAGGAGCAAGTTTCAGTGTGGAGGAGGGAGTCCCAGAAACCAGGGAGGCAGAGAAAGGCAAAGGACGCGGAATGCAGCAGATAAATGGAGTCTAATCAGGGGCGGGTTATTGGGGGAAAAAACGGTCCTACCTTTCTCCATGAAACAGATATTTGGGGAGGAGTTCCCATGCACTGACCACTGGGCCAGGCAGGAGGCACACAGGAAATAGTGAAACAGATCCGGTCCTTGCCATTATAGAATTGACAGTGAAGTGGGAAAGGACAGAGACGCAACAAACAGCTATCTAAGTAAATACATTGTTACAAAAAGTGCTTGAAGGAGACCTCCTGGCTACCTACTTTGTATAGGGGCCAGCCAAGGTGTCTTAGATGAAGTAACAGTGAAGCCAGATCCTGACAAATGAGCAGAGGCCTCTCCAGTGACAAGAGGAGATGAGAGTGTTCAGGCAAGGTTTACATGCAGGGAGACAGGGAGGCAAGAGTCACCTGGGCATTCTAGAAGCTCACAGGAAGCCATGGGCAAGAGCAGAGGCTCATTAGGCACAAGGGTTCAAGTGGACGCCGGAGAAGCAGGAAGGGGAGGGACGTGCAGGACCTTGAGGGCTGCACAAAGGGGACCCTGGACTCTCCTACAGGGCTTCTGGGAGCCACTGTGAGTCCAGAACCACTCTCCCATGACAGGATCCTTGAAAAATACCCTCATTCTTGAGTCCTGATTCTTCGATGATTTCCACGAGACTTTGTTCCCTGTTTAACTCCACATGTGTCTCTAATATAACTCCTTCCTTTTGAAATAGTTTGAGTGGACCTCCATCTCTTTCCAGCAAATAACCCCAGACAAGAGCAGCACCCACTTTGTGACTCACCCTGGGCACTCCACTTTGCATCACTGAATGGATTGGTGGTCACGGTCACCAAATGCCACCTGTGCGGTATGACCCCGAGAGCCACCACCTCCTTACCTCTGGAGCCCTATACACCTCATTCATCCTGCCTTAGTCCCAGCTGCCTCATAGTAACACTGTGAAGGAGCCTTCATTACCCTAGGTTTCCAGGTGACGTGCCCAAGGTCACAATGAGAGTTCACCCTGGCCCCTTGAGGAATTGGACATCATTCTGGGGAGATGCCTAGTTCAGTTTGCAGGCAAGAAATGAGCACACGCCCTAGGAGCACTGGGGAAGGAAATAAATACTGACTACCACGCTTCAAGGTGCTTCATGGACATCACACCATGGGATCTCTCACAACCAGCCAGGGAGTCCACTATTATCCCGTTATTTTATAGAAAAGGAAGCTGGGATTCACAGACTAAGTGAAATATGTTTTCATTAGAAGAACGGGGTTTTAGACCAATGTCCAGCTGACTCCAAAAGTGCCACCTTCTGAGTGTCTGAACCGATGTGAAGCTGTATAAGGCCACCTCAAGCTTCTTCCCATAGTCTGGGAGCTGCTAAAGATTGCATCCCTGACCGCATAGCCCAGACCCAATAAATGTGTGGGTTGGACACATGATATGGCAGCCAAAGATGTCACCACCCAATTTCTCTTCCGTCTTCAGTCCTCTACACCTTTGAAAATTGCCCAATTTACGTCAGGGAGCTAATTACTGCCAAGAGATTCTATGCTCCCTCTACCTGAGACAAGTGGCCTGGGGTCCTGGCAAGTGCCTCCTCCCAGAGCTCAGAGAGTACAGAGGAGCCACCGAGTGGACAAAGAACTTTATTAAGGACCTGACAGGTGAGGAGGTGAAGCGAACATCTCGGCCAACCTCTGCCAACTTGTCTTGCTAAGAGTCCTCAGTGAAACATGAAAAAGACCAACTAAAGAAATAAAAGTAAAGATCAGCTGCCATGGTGTGTGTTTGTCTTGATCCTGATTCTTTTGCAGCAAATGCCTGGTACCCAGTGGAGGACCATCCAAATGTAGTGATCAGAAAAATGGACAGGTGGATGTTTGGATGGATAAATGAATGGTGGCTGAGAGGAGCAATGGACCAGGGACCGGGAGACCAACGTTCAAATTCTAGCTCTGCCAAACCAGAGACTTATCCTCTGACCCCAGGGCAGCACTTATTCCCTCCAGACTGCATGTCTCCATCCCTAAACCCAGACCTTAGACACCTCACCCAATCTGCCTAAGCACCCCAACTGCCTTGCTGTGTCGGGGGTGGGGACGCTGCAACCCCCTTTCCAAGACATCGCAATGGGATGAAGATAGCACTGTCAGGCCTGCCAACAGCACCCACACCAATCCCATGACAAGATCACACTGCATCCCCGCCCACCATGACACGAGGACGCCTACACTGGTTCTCATGGGCAATGCAGAGGGAGTCCTTTTTCACCAAACTCCACTGGCTGCGTGTTTTTCAGTGGGACTCGGGGGTTCAGGTTCAATCGACGTGCAGACGAGAACATGATGGAGGACGTGCCTTCCCGACACGAAGCCCTATTTGCCCTGCTGGTTCGAATCCCACGTCTGTGTCCTTCCTTCCTCTGTTCCTTCCTTCCTGAAGTGTGTACTGAGTACCAACTATGCACAGGTGCTGTGCTGGTCACTGGCAACACACAGTAAAGAAATCCATCCTCTGTCATCTAGAGACCAATAATCTCGCACACGGTCCAGAGGGAATTCAGATAACCTCCGTGAGCACGCACGGTAGTTACAACAATGCCAAGCACCAGGAAGGAGGCACAGTGAGCGCTGAGGGCATGTAACCAGGAGTCCTGTCTAGTCTGGGGGACAAGGGCAGACCTCCCTGAAGAAGTGGGGTCTGAGTGGAGACTGAGTGATGTGTGGGAATGAGCAGGAGAAGAGCTGGGTGGGGCATGCCAGGACCACATTCATAAGAGCAGGAAGGAGCAGCACATTGTCTCATAGAGGCCCTGGCACCACTGGCTGATTTTCCTCACTTACAGGATACAAACGTGCTCAACCTTTATGCCCATTTAATCTGTCAATTTTTCTAAGTCTTTATCACACTTTATCAAAATGTGTATCAGTGTGAGAAAGTGAACGTCTGCCACCCCTCCCCTCCGGCAACTGCAAAATTGAAATCCTGTGAAGACAGCAGCACGTTTCCTATTTTAATTATTTTTGCATCTTCTTTGGCTGGTCTCTGTTTTTTGATGACTCTTTTCATTCCCTCCTAGAAGCAGGCCCCAGTCCCTCCCTCAGTGGAAAATACGCTTGTCTCTACCGATGTAGAAAATGTTTCAAGTATGTCAGGATGCGGCTGGAGAAACAGTATGAGGGAATTCTGCTCTCTTTGAGGTGCTAGAAACCAGCAACGTGAACAAAGAATGCTCTGCAAAACTTGGGTGTGACCTAAGCAGCCGTGAACTTGGAGGTGCCCTTGACTCCCACTCACACTAACTAACTGGGTGACCTTGAGTTGGCCCTTCTACTCAGGGCCACGGCCCCTTCTGAGTGCTTTACAGGGATTAGCTCATTCAACCCCGACAATAGCTATGGGATAGAAGGTGGTAGCAGCCCCATTTACATTCCATGAGAGAAATGGAGCCACACATACTTTGCCCCAGATTCCCTAGGAGTCAAGGGCAGAGCTAGGACATGAATCTGGCCAATCTGTCTCCAGAATCCCTACTTTTGCCACCAGGCTTAATTTTCTCAGTGCAATAAAAATGGGATTCCCCTTTCAAATATGGGGAAACTTGAGGGGCAAGGGGCAAATCACTTGCCAGCTTTCACGCAGCTAGGAAATGGCAGAGCTGGGATGTGGACCCAGGTGGTCTGGATTATCTTATCCACACATATGTAGCTACCTTTGAAGATGGTCATGCCTTTGTGAACCTGGCTCCCAGTCACTGGCCATTGGCCTTGTGTGGGGTTCCTACATGTGCTAGAGAAAGAAAGAAATAAAATAAGCAGAGCCAGTCTAGGATGAGAAGGATGAAAAGAGGGTTCTCTGGAGGTTGTGGTGAGCTTTAAGTCAGGCAATGATGATACAAGATCTAGTTTAGTGTCTGGCTTATAGTAGAAATCCAGTAAGTGGGAGCACTTCCTTCTTTCCTGGTCTATGAATGTGGAAGGAATACGGGACTGGGAATGAGGAGAGGAAAATGGGTATATGGGTGAAGAGGACACCATAGTGGTCACTTGGTAGAATCTACTTTCTAGTACAAAAATCCCTAAAAAGCATTCTTCCAGTGCTTGCTTAAATGCCTTCTATGACAGAGAACTCTCTACCTCAAATGAGAAATGAATTCTAAGAGATAAAATTGCTGAAGCCAGGGAGGGGCTAAAATTATTGACCCTTAAAAATGGGGGAGGATCACCTTCCCAGCAGTTTCTGTGAGGGTTCATTTTGTCCACAAAATGCTCTTACTACAATGTTCAACCCACAGCAAGTTAACAATTGATGAGTTTAGTTGATACCATTTACAGTGCTCTTATGATTATTGCTGTTGCTATGGTTATGCAGTCCCTAAAAACACCAGTTTCAGGGTCAACAAACCTGGGCTCCAGTCTCACCATCATCACCTACAAACGCTAGATCCACGGGCAGATCACTCGCCAGCTCCAAGCTTCTGTTTCACCGTAGCAAAATGTGACAAATAATAGTGCCAACCTCCAAGGATAAAAGATTTTGTATCCAGACCACTACTCCCTGATCAATAAAGAAAAGTTACAATTATTGAGAAAATATGGGCCCACTTATGGGCAGGTGAAAGGGCCACAACCTGCTAATCCCAGTAGAGAGGAATCGGAGGGCTCACATGGCTGCTATTTCTTGGGTAGGAGTTAGACCAGAAACCATCTCCTCTCTACCATTCTCCTGCCCCATTTCTTCTGTGACAGCCCTGAGATCCCCCAGGACATGAGGAATCATTGTCTGACAACCAGAGCTGTCCAAAGGTGGAACTGGCTGTCTTTGAAGGAAAGAGCTCCCTGTCAAGGAGGTGTTCAAGCTGAAAACTCATGATAGACCTGCTAGAGAGAGAATTCAAATAGTGAATCAGGGAAGAAGGGTAGGGAATGGCAAGAGAGCTGGGCAGATGGTATGGATCAGAGGAATGGTTGTAAAACTGTGTTCATGGAACCCCAATCCTAGTATGGAGACTCAGGTTTAGACACAGAGGATGGAGGCAGTCACACAGCTGAGGGTCCAGGCTCTCCTCGCCCTGCCCCAACAGGAGAATCTCCACTTCTGTTGTTTTGGAGATGGAGGGTTCTATCAGTTAGTGATTGCCACAAAATTGCCGCTGTAAAATACCACAAAACCTCAGTGACTTTAACAACGAACGTTCATCTCTCACTCGTTGGCCTGGCTCAGGCAACCTAGACTGTGCAGTTTTGATCTAGTCCATGCACACTCATCACAGGGGCAGGGTCGGGGGGCAGGGATGGGATGGGGTCCACTGATCTAAGCTGGATTTGGCTGGAAGAGTTTGGCTCTGCTCCACTTGTCTCTCATCCTCCTCTGGAACCAGGGGATACTCATCACATGTCTCTCCCATGTTTTAGACTATTTGGAAAAGCAGCTTCTTCTCTATATGTACAGCCTCAGAAGAAAGATGGTTGAGACCATTCACCTTTGTCTTTCTGAATAGATTTGGGTTTTACCACAATCTGTACTGCAGATTGAGAAGGATAGGATTTTCAAGTGAGAGGAAATGACTCTTTGGAGTCCATAAATATGACTTTGTCGATTAAGATAAAGTATACCTTGAGAAGACCAGAACAACAAGTGGAAAGCATAAAATCCCAGAAAGGGGAAGAAAAAGAGATAGTGCTTCAAAAGAAGTTTTCACCTCCATGGAGAAAGGAGAATAAAGTGTAATGGGGTGACAAGAAGAGGAGAAATCCTAGCTCTTAGGTCCCCCAAACTAAGTTCCCAGTGTGGGAGTATATCAGTTACTCCCTTACACACCAATACTGTATAACAAATGCAAAATCTTAATGACACATTACAATAAACTTTTATGTTCTTAGATCTATAGGTCAACTAGGGGTCAATTTATTTAAGCTGGACTTATCTGAAGTGGTTCTGCTCTATGTATCTCTCATCTTCCTTGGATCAGATGGAAAACTAAGGAATGTTCTCTTGGTAGCAGCAGAGGCATAAGAGGGCAAGTGGAAACAGAGAAGGGCCTATGAAGGCCTGAACTTGGAGATGACCCACCATTACTTTGGCCTCATTCTGTTGGCCAAACCAAGTCGCATGGATAAGCTCAAAATCAAACGGAGCAGGAAAATGGGGGAGGGGGTGACCTGCCTTCATGGAAAAAATTCCAAAGTCATATGCAAAGTATGAATATTAACGTTGGCAGAAAATCTTGGGGCCAATAATGCAATCTACTCAGGGTGAAATGATAGGAACCCAAGTGAGATTGGAGGATTATGGATCAGGGGTACAGTTGCCTGCAACCAAGACCCCACACAGGCAGCCACCATGGCTGAGATTTCCAGGCACATGAGCCAGGGACAGACTCATAAGCCCCAGTCACCAGCAGAAGATTCAGAGAAAGCAAACAAACAGGGCATGGAAGTACTCGTTGGTGGGCCTGAAGACATCTGACAGCTGGGGTACAGGGGGGAAATCTGAAGGACTGAAAACTATGGACCAGAACAAGACCACCGACCATAGATGGAGGTCAAGGACCCATCACGGGACAAGCCACACTCCAAGGAGGCCCACAAGGACCAAATGGCCTCCTGCCAATAACTGATGGATAAAAGTAAGGCCACTGAAAATTAGTTCAGCCCTCCTATCTCGGGGAGACAAGGAGAAGGAGGGAGATGAAGAGAATCTTGGCACACCTATGTTGGATTCCAAATTGATCACATTTAAATCTGAAAGTCACGGAGCTCTATGAGTGCACAGGATTAAGTTTTCTGCCCCTGGCAGAAACCGGGACTTACCAGGTAAGGACCGTGACAGAGAAATAATGAAAGTTACATCTAAGCCTGGTTTATAGATGGTGGTGACTATGAACTTGTAACCTGCGACTTGTATGTGTCCACTTCTGTACACTGTAATCACATTTTCTTTTTGCTGGACTTCTTATCGCTTTTCATCAGAAGATCAATTACACCACTAATGGAAGTCTTTTAAAGGCTTGTATCAGAGCCCTACGCTAAGGGCACAGGAGCCCCCCCCCCCCTATGATATTCGAGTTTGCCTTTCCTCTTCCTTGAGTCTCATAAACACTGACGGATGGTCTTCTGCATCAGCTAATGTGGAGGGAGTCTT
Source organism: Mellivora capensis (assembly GCA_004024625.1). Taxonomy (NCBI): domain Eukaryota; kingdom Metazoa; phylum Chordata; class Mammalia; order Carnivora; family Mustelidae; genus Mellivora; species Mellivora capensis. The sequence continues at coordinate 155,377 of PISX010001586.1, read as the reverse complement.
GTTGTCTGGCATTCTCCAGGGGAAGTTTTAACTTGTGGCTTAGTGCATTGATTATGTTGCTTTTCCTTTTCATTCTGTGTTTCTGGGAGGGGGCAAGGAGTGGGGGATGAGAGCAGATTGGAGCCAAGCTGTCCTCATTTGACTTACCAGTATTTGGAAGGCACTTAAGTTTTTCTCTTTTCTATTGGAAAAGGAGTGAAATCCAAAATTCCTAGCTGTCTCTAAATACCAACTGACTAAGCTTAAAGACTCCCAAAATAAACAGCTTAGCATTCCGGAAAGTTACCAGAGACCTGCGGGTTTGGTAAATGAAGCACGAACCTCTTGCCCTCCTCACTTAGATTCTGCTCAAGTGGCTCCAGCATTGCCAGGGAAGGGGACAGATGTTTGTTTTGTAAGTAGTTGATAAGGGATGGGTTTCTAACACTTTGGCTTGTGACGATGGGACCCCAAAATAGAATGTTACATTGCCAATAAGATGAAATGCAAATTTAGCTGGGTTAGATTGTTCCCCCTCCTCTCTACCTGTCCCATACCTTCTTATCCTTAAGGGGCTGATTAAAGTCTCCCTTTGTCCCTTTGTGTATCTTCCTAAAACACGGCATATACTCACAGCATCTAACTCTTAAGCAGCACTTACTTCAGGGTTTACAACACCTGGCCCAGATGTCGTCACTCTCATTCCCTGCCCTGTACAGACATTACTAATTGATCACAGCACTTCCTCCTGCTGATCTCATATGCAATTTCACAATTCTGTGCTCCAGGCAGCTGGTACCTATCAATGGGACTTGGCACTTAGGGTGAAGCAGCTCTGTAATCCCAGATTTAGATTCTATTTTGAACCCCTAAGCACTGAAAATAAAAATAAGCATAATAATAGCTATCATTTATTGACTGTGCTAGATACCTTTCAAAGATCATCCCATTTATTCCTTTTCACAACATTACAAAATAAGCATTACCTTCCTCCATTTCATGAATAAGAAAACTGGGACTCAGAGAAGTCAAGTAATTTGCACGAGGTCACACAGCTGGGAAATGGTGGAAATTGAGGAAGAGTCTAGTTCTAATATACTTTGAGGCCCCTGGGGTCTCTATTTCTCCAACAATCCACCATGCCCCACAGCTGGGTTGTCCTAACATGTAATGTTATTTCATGCTTTGAGCCCTTTCCTTACACAACCCCCTTTCCAGAATGCCCTTCATCCTTCCCAGCTGGTGGAAACCCTCTAATCTCCTGAGAACCAGCACTGCAGGCATCACATCTTCCAGAAAACCCTTCCTGACCCAGCTATAACTTGTCCCATTCTTTTTTTCGCTCCCAACCCCCCCCCCACCAAGAGAAGATTCCTACCTTTAAAATTGTCCTTGAAAGTAGAGTCTCAGCACTACTGATTCTTCTATACCAATGAAGGAAAGAAGGAAGGAAGGAAGGAAGGAAGGAAGGAAGGAAGGAAGGAGCAGACCCGAGACCCTCAAATATCTGTTGTTGAGTTTTCAGTTCCCCAGGAACTCAGCTGACCCCTCGCATGTGTTCCCATTGCTTCTTGGCCAGGGTACAGAGTCCTTTGTTTAGGGAGCCATCCAAGCAGGCAGGAGGACCCAAGGACCCATTCAAATATGAAGACATAATTAGCAAAGGCCACCCAAGGGAACACACTCAGAGTGGGGACCCAGAACCTTTGACCAGCAGAGTGAAGGTCTTAGATAAGAAACACAGTGCCAAGTGTCATACCTAAAAGGCCATATCAGAGGAATGATGGGTAGATACAGCAGCCTTCTCACTGGTCCTCGCCTCTGTCTGCCCCTCCAACCCTCCCCCAGACAGCCCTCAGGTTAGCTTTCTCAGACAAGCATCCCCCTGCCCTGAAAATAAACCCTCCCATGGCTCCCCATTGCCCCCAAGTGAAAGGCCCAAACTTTTCAACATGGCACATAAGCCCTCCACAATGTGAGCCCAAATGTCCTATCCAAAGCCTTCTTCTGCCTCTCTCCAATCCACCCTTGACATCTCAGGAACCGCAAGTGCCTTGAATCTCAGTCAGTGGCTCCTGGTGTGTGGGCCTTTGCTCCTGCTAATCTTTCTTCCTGGAAAGACCACCTCCTTCCTGTTGTCCCAGATAGCTCCTACTTATTCTCCATGACTCAGTCGTCACCTTTTCCTGGCTCCCCTTCCTCAGCCACAACACTCACCTTGCCTATTCACTTGTGCAGCTAGTGCCCAGCACAGTGGATGGATGGCAGTGCACAGGCCACGTTTGATGACCGAGGGCTCAGATACAGAATGACGAGTGGCTTAGGGCCAGTGACTCAGAGCAAAGACGGGGATGGCAATTTGGGCTGGAGCTTTGTCTTTGTGGGTTGCCAGCACCCATTGTAAGGGGCTCACATGTATAGGAGGAAACACACTTGATCCTCTGACCACTCTGAGGTTAGAATTTGCAATCCCACTTGAAAAGAAAACTTTCAATGCTTCTCTGTACCTATGGATGCCCCCCTCCCCCCTGAATCTCTGGGCTGCTCCTACCTGACGAAACACACCCTGTCTCTCCATTCCTAGACCTCTCTGAAGATGACACTGGACCTGGGCTGCACTCCTCCCCTTCTCTCTTCCCTTTCCTATTATCCTGCTTGACTTCATTGGCTGGGCTGGGTCCACCCTCTTCCCTTCTTCTAGTCTCCACTAACTACAACAACAATAGTATCAAATAACTACATGTCAGGGAGTGCTTATGGTGAGCCAGGCTCCATGTTTTAAGTGAATTTTCACAGTGGGTCCATTTTTCTGTTGCTCAGAGAAGGAAAGAAATGTGTCCAATGGCACACAGCTAACAGGTTTCACTGCCAGCATTCCAACTGGTTTTCTGGGGCTCAGAGCCTGAAGAAATTTCTCCCTCTGTTCACACCGACATGGTCCTCCAGAGGGATCCTCTCTCCCCGCCAGTCACTGAACTTCTAGCAGACAGAGGAAAAAGCCACCTCTACTATGTTCTCTCTATCCTAGTCGTTTCCCCTTTCTCAATAAATCCATTTAAGAGTAAAGCATTTGATGGACAGTTTAATAGAGCTCTCCTTAAACCTGGCCACATTAATGATTTCTGGCAGGCTAAATGCCAACTTCCTTAGCTCAATAGCTGTTTTCCTTCCTTAACAATCCATGTTTCACTTGGGGTTCTTTACTGGGTGGACAGAGTACAGTGCTTTAATGGGTCATCACTAAGTCAGCAGACCTGGGATTGAAGCTGGACTTGCTGTGTGACCTTGTACAAGTCATTTAATCTCTCTGGACCTTAATGGTTCAGAAATGATGACAGTGATGTCCAGTCTTGCCTACATATTACGATGGAGTATTTCAATGTGTCTGTAATTTTTCAAGTTCCTTGGAAAGGGGGCCAAAATACATAAACAAACATTTTGCCCTAGTGGTATATCTAAAAGTGCCTACTTTTAGATATAAAAATGCAAAATTTCTCTGTAAATAGCTTTGCTAACTTACGGTCGCTTGGATAATGCTGATGAGCTCTGCCCACTTACCTTTTAATGATCTATAATTTCCTGGAAACTGGGAATTTTGTTTTCCTTCACGAGGGCATTTTTATCTCTCTTTTTTTTTTAAGATTTTTATGTATGTATTTGACAGAGATCACAAGTAGGCAGAGAAGCAGGCAGAGAGAGAAGGGGACGCAGGCTCCCCGCTGAGCAGAGCCCGATGTAGGCCTCAATCCCAGGACCCTGAGATCATGACCTGAGCCGAAGGCACAGGCTTTAACCCACTGAGCCACCCAGGTGCCCCTCTTTTTTTTTTTTTTTTTTTGAGCTAATATACACTGAAATATATTCTATCAGAAAAAATAAAGAAAAAAAAAAGAAGCTTTAACCTGATTCTTCCACACACAGTATGCACCATATTTATAGATAGAGAAATCAAGTCTCAGGGATGTTAGGTAACATCTCAAGGTCACACAGCAAGTAGATGGCAGAGTTGGGGCTCAGTTCTATGTCTCTAACCAGCAAGGAGTACAGCCTCCAAATGGATAGTGTGTAGGACCAGGGGAAGGCCGAGCACAGTGAAGTGGGGGGCTTCTGGGCAATAGGGCAGCTTTATTCTCTGGTTGCAGAGGGAGTGGAGATGCTTCAAGCCTTGGAACCGATGTAAAAAAGCCACAAGCAACAATCACTTTTACTTTCTAAATCTTTTCTTACTTTTAAATTCCCTGACTCTGGCCCACTACCAAAGCCCCAGGTTATATGTTTAGACAACAAAAGCTGTCATCCCCAAGTCCCGCTTGTGTGAAATTCCTGCTGCAGCTCAGCCCCATGTCCTGTGGGGGAAAAGGCAGAACAGAGAGCTTGGCGCCGGCACCGTAGTAACTATAAAGTAATATCCCAAGACTATAAACATATCTTTTGATGTCGTCACTCCTCACCTACTTAGGCATGAGATACACTGACAGCCTCACCTTTGTAGGGCTCACTGGGCAAGGTGGAGCCATGATCTCTAAAGACATGGGTCCAGCCAAGCACTCTTCCACACCTTATCTTATTTCATCCTCATGAGCAGCCCTTTCGGACGAGGAAGAAACAGAAACTCAGAGAGCCTGAGTCACTTGCTTAATGTCACACAGCCAATAAGTGGAAGAGCTGGTCTGTGTGCCCCGGGTGCATTTCTCAATCACCATGTTAGATGCTCTGGGCCGGGGTAGAGGGGTGTACCCCAAGGCCAGCATCACCTGCTCTTGCTTAGAGTTTAGCTATGTCCAGCTTCATCCAGAAGTCTCACCTGGGCTGCCTTGTAGACCCAGCCACTCAGAAGGCCAGGAGGAGGCCACAGGTGCCTACAAGGGCCAGAGAGGTCCTCAGGAATCACAGGACAGCCAATAAGGAGATGTGGGTTTTCGTTCCGGTCCGACAGCCGGCTCACCGAACTTGGGTTCTCTGCAGTGAGTCTGAAGTTTTGCCTGAGTGGCCTCTGGGCTACAGAGGATCCAAAGAAAAATAAAATAAGGCACAGTCCTTGCTTTTGAGCAACCTCCTGTCTCCTAAAGGAGACAGATGAAATATAGAATTTTAAGACAAGAATTATGAGTCAGCATCTGATGGAGGAGGATGTGGAGTGTTTCCACGGGAGCCACAAACGCAAGGATCCGTTCCAAACCAAGACACATTATAGGGCAGCCTCCATGGCAAAAATGGTGTGCGTCCTATTTTTTTTTTTTTTTTAATGCTGAATGATAACTGTTGCTTTCAGATCGATGGTTCAGGATAGACGAGACCATCGGGGAAACTGTCGTGTTAAGTGTGTGGTACTTAATACCTCAGTTCTTGGACAATTCATCCTCTCCCCCCCTCCCCCCGCCGCCCTCCAGCCTCCTCCCTGGTCTGTCCGGGTGTCAAGGTTTATAGCCCAATAGCTCAGTGTTTCTACAAGGGTAGGGGGGCGGGGGCTTGTACTCAGTAATGGTGCTGGCTTGTTCCATTATAGAAGCCAATTTATTTTATCTGTGTGAAATAAAACCCAGTTGTCTTGATCCTCTCTTCTGAATCACATCTAATTTGATTCTCTATTGGGGTTAGGTTTGTCTCTTCCTCCCTTTTTGTCTGAAGTTTTAGGAACAGCCCAGGACGGATGCAGAAGCAAATCGATGTAAGAGGCGGACCTCCAGAAACAAAACAAGAAGCCGTGGCCCTTAGACAATCAGGGGCCCCCAACATCCGACCCCTGCCCTGAAGGGGATACAAGTGGGGAGAGAGATGCAACCTGCCTTTTGAACTCTGAATCTGGGAAAATTTGAATGAGAACTTCACTCTGTCCCTGTAACATCACCAGCCCCAACCCTCAACACCTCAGGCCACCCTGAGATTTTTTGTTGTCACTCCTTTCATGCTCCATGATCCTTCTCCTGGCCAATGTTTCACATCCTATGCTCTCTGGCTAGAAGATATATCTAATCCACTTCTCCCATCCTTGACCCTCCAAATTCTACTTATAATTCATAATTATTTTCTACTACTCATTGCTGTCTCTAGAAAGTCTTCCTGGAGGCTCCACGTCTGGGTGATGTGCCTCCTTGGGGGTCCCTCCCACTCTATAGTCCCAATCAACCTGTGGTCCTCACCACCAGCCCATCCCTCTCCCTCATGAGACTGTAGTCCCCTGAAGTAGGGGCCATGGCTGCCTCATCACCCACTCTGTGCCACCTCCCAGCCGTGTGACCATGAGGAAGTCATGTGACTTCTCCATGTCTGCTTCCTTATCTGGAAACTTGGGGTAATGGCAGGGGACTTTTTACATGGATTAAATATTAATACCTACAAAAGGCTTTGAACGGAGCCTGGAACACAGCACGTACACAGTAAATGTTAGCTGCTGTCATTACTCACCACTATTTTACCAACACTCACCACAATGCCTCTTACAAAGTTCTTGCTCAGTCGAGGTTTTACGAGAATGAATATATAAACATTGTGCTCTACAGTTTTTGCTGTCTACCTTAGACCAGATGGGACCTCAGGGATCAGCTGCTACATATAAAGATTAAGTTTCCTTTTGTATTTCTTCTTGTTCAGGAAAGCACAAGAGATAATAAAAATGAGACAGCTGCCCTCCTACTCCCCTAAATGAGATGGTCAGTCTTGTGACCTATGTGCATGGGGGAAAGGGCCAGAGCTCAGAGGGAGGTAACTGCCTCAACATAGATGGGCAGTGTGTGCAGAGACAATTGGGTAAAATGAGGCACACAATGCTCTTAGCGCAGTGTCTGTGTTTCCTGCAGTGAGGCTGGACCCGTGCTAGCTACCATCCTCCTCAGAGGACTGCCACCCCTTTGTACCCTCAGTTGGGTGACCCCAGGCAGCTTTAGCTACTGTCCTTGGGACCCCCAGCCCTTTGCATTCCTCCTCTCTGATCCAAACAGGACCTGGGCTCAGGTCCAGGGTGGGCACAGCAGTTGCCTCATCTCTGTCCCTCAGCAGCCAGCATGAGGCCAATTGCAGGAGCGCAGTAACGTGAGCTGATTTTGTGGTGCTCTGTCCCTCCTTGGGTGTGTGAGCCAATGTTGTTAACACAGGAGAAAGACTGGCCCCTGGGTTGCCATGTGTTAGAGTCAAATTAGAGAAAACCCAGGTACAACAACCATTATCATGAGCCACAAGCATACCACACAGGACATGACTCTAAGTGTTCTGCACTCTCTCCATCCTCCTGTCAGCCCTGTGGGATGAACACCATCTCCATCCTCACTCTGAAAAGTGAGTGAGGTGCTGGAGGCTGGGATGGTGGCTGCATGACTTGGAAGCACTTTTGAACCCACACGAGGGGGTCTAGGTCTGAGCTCCCCATGGTCCCACACTCAGCCACATCTCTCAGATACTCCTGTCTGTTCCCTCTCTCTCTGGGCTTTCAGAATTCCAAGCCTTCACACCTCTTTGATTTCAGACTTTATAAATCTCTAATCTAAGTATTTATGTTCTTTCAACCTTACCCTTGACCTTAAACATGATCATTACTGCTTCAATTCCCCATAATAATAGACTCCTGGAAAGTGGAAAGGCCCAAGAGCTTCCTTTGTCAACTCCATCCCAAAGTTAAGTGAGCATGACTCAGACTGCTTGCACGTTGGAGTCTCCTAGGGGAGTTTTTTTAAAAATTCAGATACATGGGCCCCACCTCTGCCCCCCACCCCAAGTTAGAAATTCATGGGCTTGGGCTCAGACATCTCTATTTAAAAAGAAAATATCCCCTGCGCTTCCAGAGAGCAGTAAAAATCCTGTTCCAAGAAGCGGAATCAGTGATAAGAGTCATTATCCCTGAATTCAGTGTTACTCCTTCAGCATTAGTCCTGTGACCTTGAGGCAAATGTGTGACCTCTCTGAATGTCCATTTCTCAATCTATGAAATGGGAAGGAAATTCTTGGCTTGTAGGGGTGTTAGGTAACCTAAATGCACTAAGACTGGCAGAGCATGGAACACATAGTAGACTGTCTTAGTCCTAAAGCTAAGACACCCACCCCCAACTCTCAGGGTAACTGTACACCCTGACTGCCCTCTTACTCTGATCAGCCAAACTAAGCAGGTCAAATACTAGTAGACTTCAGTTAAAATGAGAGGCTTAGGGGTGTCTGGGTGGCTCAGTGGGTTAAAGCCTCTGCCTTCAGTTCAGGTCATGATCTCAGGGTCCTGGGATCGAGCCCTGCATTGGGCTCTCTGCTCAGCGGGGAGCCTGCTTCCCTCTCTCTCTCTCTCTGCCTGCCTCTCTGCCTACTTGAGATCTCTGTCTGTCAAATAAATAAATAAAATCTTTAAACAAAATGAGAGGTATACATGGGACTTCTGGCTTCATCTTTTAATACCTTTGTTACCTTGGGGAAGATTCTGAGCCTCAGTTTCCCCACCTGGAAAGTGGGAACAATGCCATGTACCCTGATAAACATGAAAAGAGGATGCATGCACCAGGCATTCAGCACCGACCTTGGTGCACAGCAAGTGCTAAGTACCTGAAAGCTGAAATGTACAACATTCACATCTATTTCTGTTACCTGTATTTTAGACCTCTGTAACACCAAACCAACATGCTCCTGTTGACTCAAACCATGAGTATTCGGGGACTGGACCAGAATTTCAAGAACCTTCAGTCTCCCAGGTGCCAACCTAACAGATTTTTGTTTTTAAACTATAAGGATTGGGGACTTAATCCACAGGAAACAGACTTGGCAAAGCCCCATAAGGACCAGCACAACTTCCAACTCAAACGATGTCTAGGCCTTTATTCACGGATGTAAAATTAATTTAGCAGTCATCTCCAGCTAGAACAACTCCAGGGAGGGTGGGGTGGGGGGGAAGAATGGTTAGTTCCAAAGCAGGAGATAGAGGGAGTGAGCACATCAGACAAAGGCAGTCCAGATCCAAAAAGATCTGAACAGGTCTGAGACACGAGCCAAATCTACCAGGGTGGAATTTAACAGGGACAGATGCTCAATAAATGCTGATTTGAGAGAATGTTAAATCCCGTTTCTGGGTTCTGAAAACCAGACACATAAATGCAGGACAGGGAAATTATGGCATAACCAGCTTCAATGCTCAGTCAGCTAATGGCTGCTGGGCCTTCATGTCCCAGTCACTGTGGGGTCATGGTGGAAAGAGGAGCTCTGGAGCCAGCCTGCTTCCACCATTTACCAGCTAAATTATTTACCTCTCTGGGCTTCTGTGTCCCATCTAGAAAATAGAGATAAAAGAGTGTCTACCTTCTGAGTTGCTGAGAGAATTAAATGAGACAGTGTCTCAGCCCTGTCCTAAAGATGCAGAGAAAAATAAAACAACTCCCACTGTCAAAGAAGTCACAGCCTAGCAAGAGAGATTGATGTACGACCCACCAGGGCTAGTCTGTGCATGACTCTGTCCCTGAGATACTACAGAGCAGGGGTTGACAAGCTGCAGCCTATGGGCCACGTCCTGCCCTCTACCTGTTTTTATAAATAAAGTCTTATTGAAACACAGCCACGCCCATTCCCTTACGCATTGTTTATGGTTGCTTTCCCACTGCAGCTGTAGGGTTGTGTCCTTGCAGCAGAGACCCTATGGCTTGCCACACCTAAAATATGTGTTATGTAGCCTTTTATAGAAACATTGTGCCAGCCTATTATAGAGGCAGAAGTTACCTCTGTCTTAGACGCCAAGAAAGGAGAGAGTTTTTAGCCCCAAGATGGGTTGAGTCTGCTAAGTAGGGGAATACATCTCTTTTCCAATGAATGGATTTGAAGTGTTAAAGTTTAATAGCTGGACCAAGGTCATAAATGTTAGAAGCAGGATTCAAACCTGACCCTAATAATTCTGCATGTCAGGCTCTCTTCACTGTCCCAGGAAAACTAGTACAATCAGCATATTCAAGGTGGGTATTGAAGAACGAACAGGAGTCTTCCAGGTGGAGATAATGTCCAAAGGGTGAAAAAGCTATCCAAAGATACAGTGAAAGAGCAAGAACAAAGTGTCCAGGATGTAAACATATTCGGAAAATGCAAACAGTTGAGTACTAAGAAGTTTGAGACTATGAAGCTCGAGAGGGAGAAGTTAAAGAAGAAAGGAGTCCAGAAGGTGGGCAATGATGGGGAGAATGCAAACAGCTGTCCCCTTGTAAATCATCTCCCACCAGATCTGAGGAATAACACTCCCACAAAGTGGATTCCAGGAGCAGTAGGCACAATCAGAGCAATCAAGCCTCGCTATTTCATTGTACAGATGGCAAAACTGAAGCCCCCTACAGAGGAGATTTGCCCTAGGACACACTGCACATCTGTAGTAGAAAAGCCAGGATCCCAAATCAGGTCAGAACCATGGACCAGTGTAGATTCTGCCAGCAGGGGGCGCTGCAGCCAGCTCACCTGTGGTACAGGATCCTTGAGAAGCTGCGGTCCGTAGATGAAAGGACTCTCGTTTCCTTCGGACCTATTAGGTTCAATCCCATTATCCATCTTGTGCCATGGCGTCCCAGACCCGTTTCCGCGGGGTCACCATGCTGTTTAGGATGAGCGATGCCGGCTGGAGGCCTGCCAATGCACCTGTGGTATTTTGATAACTTCACATATTGCCAACTTCTCATATTAAATATACAACTTACAAGCAGGGCAAAGTTTAACTCACTCTAATCAACTGTAAAATGAACCAGGGACTTGCTGTACCCCTCTAAAGACCTGTGCCTGCATCACGCTCATTGCTAATGGTCATGAGGCTCTCTGCTTCCCAAGATCAGTTATTAATGAGGGCTGGAATTACGGATTTCAATTAAGTGCTTTACACTGGTCCTGAAATGCAGTGAGATCCACTCTGGGGAAATGCAAATGCTGAGACAAAATGCAATCACCCCTCTCCAGCTCCTGGCTTCCCCAGGTACCATTCTCCCGGTACCATCTCGGTCTGAATCAGCAGCAGCACAGTGCAGGGCAAAGAGGATGGGGACATTCTGTCCAAACCCCGCTGCACCGTCTGAACCCCCTCTCTGGAGTCTGGGCTTCCTCTCCTATTGCTTGGGTTCACGGAGAGCTCAGAATGTGTCAGGGGCTCCAGTACAAATGCAAATAAACATTCTCCCACCCACTGCCCTGCCTCTCTGAGAACTGTTGTGAGAGTCAAAGTCACTTAATAAGCATTGATTGAGTACCTACTGTGTGCAAAATGACATTCTTAAACTGATGCTGGAGAAAACCCTTTGGAAAAATGCTTTGAAAGCCAAGAGAATTGAGTCTAGATCCTGGCTCTGGCCAGCTCAAACCATGGGGTCTTGAATAAGTTACTTAATCTCTGAAACTCTGTTCCTTCCCCTCTAATGTGGGAATAACAGCAAATTCATCACACAATTCTATGTATTACATATGATAGCCTGGGTGATGCCCCTACCTATTCCTGAATGCTACTCCCCTGACCTTGTAGGGGCTGCACAGCTGGTTGTTCTCCCTCAACCATCACCCATCCTTAGAATTCCTTGCTTCTTAACATCTCCCGTGCTATCATGAGCACTCAGTAAAAGGCCCTTATCCTTACAAGTTTTACCCACCCCTAGACCTTTATTGACCATCTACTATGTTCTTAGCCCTATACCAGGCGCTTGGGAAAAGTGCATCACTGCATGACTAAATATCTACTCTCAAGCACATTAACCTCTAGTTTTAGAAACAGGACTAACATGAGATGAGAATGATTCTGTATCTCATGAAGATTGTGTAGTGCCTAGTTCACAGAAGGGGGAGAGTAAAGCAGGCTATGGAACTCAGAGACTAGTTTGGAAGGAAAGGCAAAGCATTAACCAGGAAGAGGGCTACAGTCATCAAGTTTGGGGACCATGACAGAACAGGGCATCACTGTCTTAACTGGCTTGCAGGGCACCCCCACAATAGCCAGGGGGGATTGTACCATAAGGTACATGGTAAAGAAAGCTGTGAGCTATCCCAGCTCTCTTGTCCCTACTCATATCGAGGTTCAGTTTCCCCACCTACAAAATGGGGAGAAGAAAACCAACCTCTTCCTGGGTTTGCCGTGAGGAACACACAGAATGCAACATGTGAAAGCCTTTGAAAACTAAAACATGCAGACGGGAGGAGACACATCCCACTCATCAGGGAGAAATCAGACAAAGCAGTGAAAAGACACACACACACACACACACACACACCAATGCACACAGGAGTGACTCCAAATCTTCTTTTGCTTGGGGCTGTGTGACCCCAAGAGATCACCTTGGTTCTCACTGCTGGTGGCAGTCCCTCGCCCTGGCTGCCTTCTATCCCAGGGCTGGGCAGGATTCCGGTTGCCTGCTCTCAGCCCCAGGCTCCTTTGTATTCCAGGCAAGCCAGTTCTCCCATAGCTCTGTGATAAAGTAAACCACAAACATATTTCCCATGAACTCATGACAGCCTTGCTGCCTGGAAGGCAAAGCCTCCTGCTTGTCCTCAGCGCTACCCAAAGAAGGGTGGGAGGAAGCAGCTGGAGGAGACAGAAGGGCTCAGTTATCTCACTTTGAGGGATGAACAGGGAGGACCAAAATCTCAAGGGGAAAAAAAAAAAAAAGGAAGTCAGCACAATTATTCTCCTATGCTAAGTGCTATGCTACCTTAAATATTGTAACTTAATCTCTCTGAGCCTCAAATTGCCCAAACCAAATTTTTTGTGTATATACTATTGTTTTAACTAACAACCACAAACCCCTTTTCCTCCTCTTAATATTCACAATTTATATGGGGAGGAGATTTTGGAGTTTTTTAAAGTTCATCTTTATCTATTCTCATAATCAATGAAAAAATGGTAGATGTTTATTTTCATATTTTAGAGATGAGAAACCCAAGCCCTAGATGAGGTCCGATGGGATTTGGGTGGACACTAATCCCCAGTGACTTGTGTCCTTACACAAAGAAGACAATTTGGAAACAGAGGCACACACACAAAGAATGCCATGTGATGACAGAGTGATGGGTGTACAATCTGAGGAATGCCAGGGGTTGCCAGCAACCATCAGAAGCTAGAAAGAGGCAAGGAGAAATTCTCCCCTAGAGCCTTCAGAGGGACCCTGGCCCTGCTGATACTTTTATTTTGGAATGTTAGCCTCCAGAACCAAGAGAGAATCTATTTCAGTTTGGGTACTGTGTTACAGCAGCTCTAGGAAACTAATACGGTAGCACTGGCAGAACACAAAATGATTGGCAGATGTCCCATCCACCAGCAGCCATCTTGCCCCGAAGCTCTGGCCTCTTCTGACTGATAATGTCTTTGTGGATTTCACTGTCCATGTGATCTGTCTCATGTCATGGAATTCAGGCAAAGTCACATCTCAGTCCCTCACAGAGGAGCTTTTCAGAAGCATTGTACATCAAATCTCAGTGGCTTCCAGACCTCTTCCCAATTCTTCCACCTTTTAACAAACTATTTTAACTATCCACATTCACCCAACCATCCACCCATCCATTAATTATCTATTATCCATAGATAATGTGTCCTAGGTAGTTGGGACACAAAAGTGAACAAGATAAGTCCTGTGATCATGTGTAGCTTGGATTCATAGCAGTAGAAGGGTTGGAGAAAAACATCAACTAAACAGTCAAGCTAATGAATCAACAAGATAATTTCTAGGTAGAACATAAAACCAAGTAAGGAGAGAAGGCAGGTAGGGAGGCAAATTTAGATCTAATCATCATAGAAGGCCACTGAGAAAGCGATCTTTGAGGCAGGTGGATAGAACCTTATGTTTTTTTTAAAAGGGGGGAAAAAAGATAAATGGGTATTATAACCCATAAGGTTTTTGTCCTGAGAACACTGATATCCCAAATAGCTTATTTCCTAACTCCACACTCCCTGCCTCCCTACTGGACCAAACCATAAAAATAAAAATAAACAAAAAAACAAACAAACAAAATGAATTCTAGATTTGATATTTGATATTCAAATATGAGCCATTATTCCTCTTCCTTTCCTGTATTCTGCACTCTTTATAGGTAGGGTGATTGTATAATTTATCATCCAAACTGGAATGCTTTTGAGGGAGGAAGGGGGCATTCTTGCTACTTCACCAGGACACAGGTATAAACCAGAACTGTCCCAAGTGAGCCTGTGCATGGTCACCCCATTTATAGGGGGCTGTAACTGTCTCAAAGGTCTGTAAGCCCAGTGATTTAACATAACCATCACAGATCAATTAGCCAGGATGGAGAGGAAAAAAAGGAGGTCACTGTGTAAATGGCGGACAATCAAAGTCAGCGAGATTTAATGAAAGCCTTCTGCCTTCCTCCAGATTCACTATGGTTCTATGTTAACACTAGACTTCTTTATGATGTAACTTAATACATCCACAACAGATACCAGCCTGCCCGTCTTGACCTTCTTAATCCTTGAGCTATAGTATCTGACTTGAAATCTCGGAATGTGTGGAGGGAAATTAGAGCTTATGGCAGAGGCTTCTAGAGTCCCTCTAACACTTAAACTCCTCTTCTTTCACAACAATAGAATTTATCTGCCCAGAATATGATCTGTATTCCCCAGCTTCCCTAGCAGTTAGGAATGTCATGTGATGTCTTTAAGATAAGATAAGAACAGGTGTTGAATGGAAACATCTAGAAACTTCTCTAAAGGTACCACTGTTGGGTATTCTTTGCCCTCTCGTAAGTCTCTTTTTTCTACCACCTTTCTGTGACATTAATATGATTGTTAGAATTTGTCCTTGGACCTTGAGACAAGGGCACACTATAGAGATGGTGGGAGAGGTCCTTGGGAACTCCATGGGATAGCGCCCCCTAGCAGCCCTGGACTTGAACATGAGAGAAATAAGCTTCCAATGCATTGAAGTCTGCACCTGATAGTAGTAAAACCGAGTTCCTCTAGTTCCTGGTGTTAATTCCACAGGCTTAGAGAACTGACTCCCGGAGAGAGGAGGACAGAATGTCCAAAATCAAACTGGCCAATTAGATAATCACAAAATAGCAGGCTTCCCAAGTTCCAGCTTCCACTATATTCATTCTCCTATTCAATAAACCTTTCTGAACACAATGTGTCAGGGACTAAACAGGTGCTGCGTAAACAGAGTAAATCGTGGTTGCTCTTGGCAGGAGCTCATGATCCAGAGAACAAATAATAAAGTTACAGTCTATATATATATATATATAGAGAGAGAGAGAGAGAGAGAGATTTATTTAAATATATTTATTTAAATTATGTAAGATTTATTTAAATAAATATATTTATACATATATGGTGTGTGTGTGTGTGTGTGTGTGTGTGTGTGTGTAGGAGCACAAAACAGGAAGGCATAACACTCTCTGGGCTCAGGAAAGACTTTATTAAGGAGACACCATTGAATCTGGGTCCTAAGAAAGCATAGAAAAGTGTTAGTTGTTGTAAAAGGGGGAAATGGCATTTCAGGAAGAAGCAACAGCTCATGAAAAAGTAAGGAGGCAAGAAAGGACATGGAACATGTGATAGACACAACAATGGTCCCCCACATATGTCCCTGTCCCAACCCCCAGAATCCATGAATATGTTATGTTACAAGGCAAGCTGGAATCAAGGTTGTTAATCAGCTGTCTGCACTTATCTGGGTGGGCTCAGTTTAGTCACAAAGGCCTTTAAAAGTAGAAAAGGGGAGGCAGGAAAGTCAGAGTGAAGGAAAATTGGAAAGACTCCATTAGTCACTGCTGGCTTTGGAGATGGAAAAAGGGGATTGGACCATGAGTCGAGGAATTAGGGTTGCCTCTAACAGTTAAAAAAGACAAGGAAACAGATTCTCCCCTCTACCATCCAGAAAGGAATGCAGCCCTGCTGACACATTGATTTCAATCCATTGAGACCCATTTGAGACTTCGGACCCCCCCAAAACTGTAAGGTAATAATTTGTATTATAAAGAAGCAAATGTGTGTCTTCAGCCAATAAGTCTGTAGGGATTTTTTACAGCAGCAATAGGAAACGAATACAGAGATGAAAACTTGTAACGGTTGAAGTGCAGATTGTGTCATTAGAAAGGTGGCTGCAATGGTTCCTGGTTCATGGCCACAGAGCCTTATATTAGAAGGTAAGGATTTTGAAATGTGTAGACAATGGGAAGCCACTGATGGACTGTAGGACAAGGCATGTGGTCAGATTTTCATTACAAAGTTCCCCTACCTGGACAGATGACCCAGAGGGATGAGCCTCGAAGAAGGGGAGAGATCACAATGGTCTTGGTGAGAGATGCTGAAGTGGGAGGGAGACAGAGGGGGAGCCACTCCCTCTGAACCCTCAGGACCCCTGAAGCCTCCACATTGAGCAATGGTAGCTGGGGGTGGGGGTCTTGCCTTCTCCACTCCCTTTCTTATGTCAGCCTGTGCAGTGGAAATCTCTGGACTAGAACAGAGCTGAGCTTGAGACCTGCTCTACCATTTACTAGCTCTGGGCCTGGGCCAAGTCACTTCCCTTCTCTGTGCCTCCATTAACTTATTTGCAAAGTGGTGATGACAATCCCATCAAGTATTGTCAAGGGATCTCTTATGCAGCCTCAAGGGGCCAGTGTCATGCTAAGTATTGGTCAGAGGGCTGGGTGCCATCTAGAGGGCACTAGAGACAACACCAAGAAGATGAGGAAAGCCACAGTAGTTTCCAAAAATGACCAAGGAGGATGCTCTCAAGAAAGCCCGTTTCTGCAGGGGCACAATAAAATGATGTGTGAGGTCACAGAATTTTAGACACTCCAAGTTATAGATCCTAGAATCTTTGAATTCTAGAACCTAGAAATTATGGAATTATAAAATAATAAACCCTCCAAACTAATAGTAAACCATCCAGCAGCTAGCTAAGGCAAAGATGAACAAAGCTATTAATATCTCTACTGGTTCAGGTTGGTCTTAGATGCCTGAAGTTCTAAAGGGATCTGAGACCATCATGGTCTCCACGCATGTGAATACTGAGATAGATTATGTACCCATAGAGATGGGTACAAGTGCTGAGATATATTAATGATGTCTGCCCTGAGATCAGCTTTTGAGGGTATCCGTATGTGTTCTTTGTGTCTACCATAATTCCTTATGAAGCAGTGGGAAGATAAACAAGGTTTTGCCACTTAGACCACAAGGCACACATTGTTATCTGTAGTATTTTACCCACCATTGCTTAGACTAAGACAATAGGAGGCAGAAAAATAGTAATACCTTTAAATGCAGATGAGACTCGCTTTAAGAATAGGTACAGAGTACAGAAGCCTAGAATCATCCCGGACAGGTTGAGAGATGGACATCTGCTAGGCCAAAGGAAGTCCAGGGTGCAAAGGCACTGGAGGAAGGCTCACTCCACCCCTTTGCAGGCAAGAATGAGGCAAATGGGAAGGGACTGGGATACCAGACAGGAGGACCAGATTCTAGGCTTTTTCCACCAGGAAAAAGTCCTTTGGCAAGTCCTCTCCCTTCTCCAGCCTTCTCTACCTCCACCCAGACCATGAGGAGATTGGATTAGAACTGTGGGTCTCCCTATGGGCAGTTCTACCTCTATTGGCTGGACATTTCCAGGGACCTTTTGGTGATCCCAACAGATGGAAGGGGCACAGCTGGTGTTTGGTTGTGGACAGCCTGCAACACATGGGAAGGCACAGCCAGATAAAGAACTGGGCCACACCTGACTTGATTTTGGAATGTCCCACCTGATATAAGTGGAAAAATGCCTGAGCCTCGCTCCTAATTTCACTTCTACATAGAGATACGAGGAATTTTTGTATGATTTTAATATACACGAATTTTCCTGGAATGCAGCTACTATGCAAATAAAGGAGGGATCGTTCCTGTTTTGTTCAGATCTCCACTGTTTCAGAAAATCACAGCTCTGAAGGCCATACTGTTCCTCATGTATTTAAGGGGCCAATTCCGCACAGTCACTTGGGCTTCCATCAAGCAATCATCCGACTGCTATTACGTCTTCTGGTCCAGCCATAGCCTCTTATTCGCATATCAACATACATATTATTTTATTATAAATTACTTTGCTTTTTATTTTTCATTTACTTTGCCATACGGGCATTATATAGATTTTTAAAATGAGATGTCTAGGTGGGTTATATAATTTATGAATTTTATTTCAGGATAATAAAGGGAGCATCACAAAATATTAGTCTGAAAGGGCTGAGAACCACTGGGTCACATGACCCCCAGGTCGTTTCCAGCCAAGGCAAAGTAGGGGTATTATGGAAAGAGAAGCAGGCATGATCACCTGCTGCACATTACAGGTAGAGAATGATGGTAAATTATCTTGTTTTCCACAATTTGTCCTCACCCGCTGGATGTCGCTTAGCCATCCGCAGAACATATGGTAATCTATGCCCCTAAATGCATCCTGTCCAACCCCCCTCCAATGATGAAATTGCCTAGAATTGAGTTTGGGCACATTTGGAATTTCTCAAGAATGCTGCAGCTTCACTGAGTTGGAGCCAAGCACGTGCTTTTTTAAAATTTATAGTGTAATTGATTTCTTCATAAGGCATTCAGGCCTTATTATTTATTAATCCACCTGTCAAGGTTCATTTAAACTACTTCTCAATAAGGCGGGCTGACAACACCTTTGTTTACCAGATTGACAGCCCCCATGAGTAAAGAGATGGCAGTGGTTCTTCTCCCCTCACCAGGGAGCTCTGAGGAGGAATTTCCAGTAGGGCTGCCCAGCTCTCACTGGGAAATGCAAGAGTCCTTCCTTCACACTTGGTGGGGACAGAAATCCAGGGTGTTATCCTCCATCCTCAACCACGTCCTAGACCCCAAGACTTACCCTGGACAATATGTAACCACAGAGTTCTATAGATTGTGAAGCCTTGACTTCTCCTGGACCTTCCTGTTTTCTCCATTCCCACTGCCAGGACCTTAAGCTGTGGTCATCTTCTCCCCAGGCAACTTCAACAGTTCCCTAACCAGTCTCCTTGCCTCTGCTTATATATCCCTCCTACCCATCCCAGGTGATCTTCCCCAAAGTCAAGTCCGACCATGTCTGAATCAATCCCTTCAGTGGTTCCCAGAGAGTCAAGTTCAAAGTCTCCCATGCCCTGCCAACCCTGCCTATCATACCAGCCTCACCTCCTGCCACCCCTCTTCTGCCACATTGCACTTCATACTCCATCAATACTAGGCAGCATGTTGATCCCTATAGTGTTCTTCCCTCTTCCTATAGCCCAGTCTATCATGGAAACTCCAGCATTAACCCAGAAGCAGCCCCTTGCTGCCCTGACTACCTCTCCCAAAGGACTGATCATTTTCTGCCTTGAATTTATGCTCTTTAAATCCATGACCATTGAGTCAGTGAGTAACAAAAACATATCAAGTGTAGAGTATAGGCTGGGTATGGTGCTGAGCACTGGGCGGACAGCAGAGAATGAGGGAGGCCTTGTACCTATCCTCTTAAAGCTCTGGTCCAGGCTGGAAGCTCCTTGAAGGTTGTTATTTCTAAGCAACTCCCAGCATGGGGTTGCTGGAAGCCCTGGGAACACCTGTGGAGTTATTAAAAGCAGCCGCCATACTTGGGCTCTCCCCTGTCATCTTGACCACAACCCTACGCAGCTATTATTTTCACACCCACCATTAGAGATAAGCAACCTGGCATCCAAGGAAGGGCAACAGCTCACCAACGTTCACCCAGTTTATCTATGGTGAGTCCAACATCCACACTCAGGCCTGATTCCAGACCTTCTTCATCTCCATCTCCTTCTCTCTTCTGCACAGAGCTCAGGTCTGTTGATAACTCCATGACATGCATTAAACACTCCCTTTGTGTTCCTTCAAGTACCTTCCACACCATCAGGGTAGAATGATTTTGACTTTAATGACATGGAGCAGCTGAGTCTTCACTACTGGACAGGTCCATGACCCATGGGACCCTAAGTTCCATGGACTCCAGGACCCAGCTTGTCTTGGATAACATTAGATTCCTGCCACCTTAGTACCACCTGTGGGTGCCAAGTCCATATGGGTTAAATGAGTGAGTTCTTGAAGTTCTCTGAGAGACTCTGACAATGAAACTGCCATTGACTTTGAGTGGGACATTACCTTAACCTTGAGCAAGTAGACTCCTGGTCTGATCCAAGTCCTCATGCCTCCCTCCCTTTGACCTTTTTGAGGTCAAAGAGCATGAATCTGGTCATATACCTCACAGAAGAAAGTTCTCAGAGTCAGCGTGATCTCCAAATGCTAAAAAATGCCACAGGCCTAGGTAAAGACAGACCCATTGCCCCTCCTACAGATTCCAGGCCAATTTGGTCAGTGTGATCCAGCTGGGATGGGAGAACCCAGGGCTCCCAAAACTTTGAGGAGTCTGCACAAGGCATTAAAAAAAAGAGAAGATTTTCATTGCTATTCCATTTGGATTTATAAAAAGTAACTGTTGAATATATAAATAAGCCCAATTTAAAAATAAGAAACACATTTTGGATCATGTGGCTTGAAATGCGCTGCACTGATTCCACACCTCTCTCATCCAGGCCTTGAGGTGGGAGCAAAACATGTAAGTAGATCGGTTATTTAAACAGTGCTCTCCAGGGCCCATCTCCCCACAAGGTTTTTTTTTTTTTTGGACTTGGGCATGAAAGTTACTGGCAATAGAGAGAGAGAGAGAAAAGAACAGCAGCAAAGAAGGACAAGGTCTTGAGATTGTGCCAGCTCAGAAGGCCAATTATGTCGAGGACAGGACATCACCCTGGGCTTTCAGGGGCCATGCAGAAGGGCATGCTTGACTCTGGTCCCCTTTGCTCGTTCCCCCCAGGGGAGAGGGAGGTACTCATCTGACTGGCAGGAACCAGAATGTCTAGGCCACGTTTCACTAGTGGGCAGGGTGGGTCCTGGCATGCTTGCCAGGCTTGCTCTTTTCTCCAATATTCCACTTAAGTT
The DNA here is from genome assembly GCA_004024625.1 of Mellivora capensis. Classification (NCBI taxonomy): domain Eukaryota; kingdom Metazoa; phylum Chordata; class Mammalia; order Carnivora; family Mustelidae; genus Mellivora; species Mellivora capensis. The sequence goes on along the minus strand of PISX010001586.1, from coordinate 134,520 downwards.
CACATGCAGAAAATGTGTTCATTTCCTCTTCCTTCCTGTGTCATGACATGAGGACAGTGCCAAAGGTCAGGAGGGCACTCCGTCCCCATCCATCTCCTCACTGGGGTCTGTGAACATGCCTGTTCTCTTTACACATCTCCCTGGCCTTTCTTGCCAACATGGAGGTGATATCCAGCCAACCATTTTCTGGAGGCAGACAGTTGGGATGATATAGATAAAGAGTGCAGGTAATTTTCAGGGTGGGAGGGAGTTTTGGAAGCACCTCAGTCAAATTTCCCATATGAGGCCTCTTTCCACCTCTTCACTTCAGCCAAAGAGCACTTTGCACCAGGGTATAAAATCACTTCACTTTGAAAAAAGTCCAATGTGACTTTTCATTTGTCTTTTGACCTTGAGTTCCTCTGTTCTCCAGACCCCCCAGTACAGTCATGGTCTGAGATCCTGCCCAGCCTCTCCTTCACCTCACTCTCTAGAGGGTCTCAGACTCTCCCAACTCTTAAACTGCCATATATATCTCTCTATCTCAAACAAACATCTGTGTCATATTTGATGTATACTTGAAGTACACATCAAGTATATATCCCCAGTACATTTTCCTGATCTGCTGCCCTTCCAGCATCTCCATTGGAATGTCTAATAGGTATCTAAAATTTAGCTCCTCAAATCAGAACTATTGATACCTATACTTTCCCTCCACCCTGTCTTCCCCATCTTCATAATCAGCAGCACCATCCTCCCCCCAGGTGGTCCACACTCAAAACCTAGGGTCATCTTCAATTGTTCTCCCTTCCTTGCACTCTACATTCAGTCCATCAGTAAGTGTCTGGGCTCCACTGCCACTGTTGTGATGGGGGATCAGTCGGAGCACCTGCTATCATTTCTAACTCTTCTCTAAGCCACAGTCAGCTCTTATCTAGAAAATTACCCCCAGCCTCCTGATGGTCTTGGGACTCTTGCATGGCCTTCCCAGAGCACCCCATGTGGAATCCACATGACCCACTGAAGTCTCTAGGCACAAGACCACCTGGCTAGCTTCTCCTCTGCACTTCCCACTCTCTGCTTGATCACCCAATGACAGCTACCCCAACCTGCCTGCCCTTCAACCCTGGGACATTCCACCCCAGGATTTTCACTTGCTACCCTTCTGTTGGGGCACTCCTGTCTCCACATGGTGCATGACTGACTCCTTCCCATCATCTAGGGACCAAGTCAAGTATCATTACTCTAATGAAACCACCCCATCCACCTTAGACACCCCCAGTCTAATTAATTGATTCAAGCACTAATCAGTACTTGACACTACTTTACAAATGTAAGTATTGTTTTCAGTGTTTGATGTTCCTCTCCTGCAATAGTGTCCTTCTCCTGGTGACATTCGGGTGGCACCACCTAACTCATTACTCTGTCTGCAGCGCCTAGAACCGGGCTTGGCTTATAACAGACATTCCGTCTAGATTTGTAGGCTGATCAGTTAGAGTTAGGGCTTTGCTGGCTTCATTGTACAGAAATGTGAGGCTCAGAGATGTCAGGTAGCTGGTTTAACATCACACAGCTAGAACGTGGTAGAGCCAAATTAGGGAAAAGTTGTGTCTGATTCTCAAGCCACTCTTCGAACCACCGCACCGTCTCCTACTACAGCGTGGTGTCTAAATGCATTCTCTTTGCCTTTCTGCAATTCCTTTCAGTATTAAAATTCCATTTTCTTCTAAGTGTATCTTTGCAAAGGCCATTAAAAGGTCATCTAGCATCTAATCTTCTTTCTTAACTTTGGAGCTAAGAGAGTCCTCTGGTGCTTTCTCATCTGTAAAACAAAGATAATACCCACCCATGAGACTTTAAAGACATGCCCGGCAGAGTGCCCGACACACAGTAGAAACTCTATGAGTATTGGTTCCTCTTCTCCCTGAGACCATTCATTTATTCCACAAATATCCACAGAGCAATGCCCCATGCTTGATGATACAGGCATTACAAAGCTGAGCTGAAATCTGGAGACACAAATTCTCATAGGGGACAGAAAGCACGTGCCCCAGTATCTTTAACACAGGGTAGAAAGGGCAAGGCATTGGAATCCAACAGGTCCATGTTCAAATTTTGGTCCCCTCTGACCAGCTGTATGATGCCGGGGGACTTACTCAACCTCTGTGAGGATCATTTTCTTAGTTTGACAAATGGAGTCAACACCTAGACTCAGCACTGTGAATAAGAATCAAACAAGTTGATAGATGCATAAAATACAAGGTGAGTGTTCGGTAAATAAATGCTGTTGGGATTCTGATCACTGACCTTTCCTGAGCACTTGGCATGGGCCACGCTGGCTCTAAGTGCTTTCCATGTAAAAACATTCCTCACAGTGACCCAACGAAGCAAGTACGCTTATTTCCCTCATTATAGGAGGAGGGGACGAAAGCGCAGAGAGGGAGAATGCCTGGTCCAGGGGCTCTCCGTCGGTGGTCTGCAGTGACTGAGGCCAAGGTGTCATGCACCTGAGCCCCAGACAGACCGCCTCCCCCAGACAGCCACTTGGAGGCAGCAAACAGAGCAGAGCCAGCCCAGCCCCAAATGCGTGGTGCTGGCAGGGGGCTCTGGGCCAGGGAGTGGGTCCTGGGTCCTCCTAGCTCCTGCCTCCTCAACTTTACATCCATCAGAGCCCAGAACGGTTGACCTTCCTCCCCACCCCTCCCTCCGGGGTGTCTGGCAGGACTGAGGTGTAATGTTTGGAAATTGCCCAGTAAAGTGTGAGAGCAAACCAGGCAGAAGGCTAAAAGACCGGAAAACATAAAATTTAAAAACAGCCTCTGACAGTGCAAAAATCAAGGAAGGACTTTTGCAAAAACAACTCCGTTTCCAGCCAAACGGAGCTTTAATCCGACTGGTGATTTAGTCCGTCTGCTCTCCTTCCCAGGGCGTATAATAAGGTGAAGCTGGAACCAGGCCCTCTATTATAAAGGCATTTCTCTCCCCGCCCATGGTGTGGACAAGGGGTGACAGGGGCGGCAGAAGGAAGTCAAGGGCAGCTGGAGGAGAAGTGTCGCTCAGGCACAAAGCCCTTTGTCCTGCAGACTCATTCCCAGTCTGTGGTGGGAGGAGGGACATTCTCTGAGGGCTAAAGTGAAGGGGACTTTTGGAAGCTGAGTCCCCACCAGTAGAGAACAGGGGGACCTGGAGTCTGAGGCCACAGGAAGCTCGGCATGGGGTTGCTCTGTAGATCTTGGAAGCTTTTGTCTGAGGAGATTTTGAGTCACAACACAGACTGCAAGGAAAGCATGGATGCCAGAGGTGGACCAGCCCAGGTTCAAACCCCAAGGCTGCGACTTCCTAGCTGTGTGACCTTGGGCAAGTTCTTTGGCTTCTCTGGGTCTCCTATGAAACAGAGCTGAGAAGATCTGCTTTGTGGGGTGATGCGGAGTGAAGTGTCATGCCATTGGCCAGAGGCACAGTGTCAGGCGCAAAGTAGGAACTCAACCAAAGTTGGGTCCCTTCTTCTCCTGACAGCATTAGGCTGAGAGACTAAGACCTGGAGCGGCTTATTTGTTCCCAAAAATGACCTTCATGAATGTCTTCCTGCCCCCAGGCAGCATTCTGACAGACAAGGAGCAAGAAGGCCAGATCACTCCCTGGAACATGTTCACAGAATGCTAGGCTCAAAATAAAGTGATTCTGGGAGTTCAACCTACCCAACCTCCAATTCACTGCATTCATTCATGTATTAGCAAGTGTTTAATGAGCACCTACTGTGTGCGAGGCATTAGACCAGAGGTTCAGACATTAAAATGTGACGAGCATGGCCCTTGTCTTGCCTAGCAAGGGAGTCTGGTATGTGTGTTGGGATGGGATGGGGAGTGGCAGCTCCCAGCCCAGAACATTCTAGATTCATGACCCAGATCTATGGAGTGACAGAACGGATTAATGTGAAGGGTATGTACAAAATGTGATGGAACCCAAGAAGAAGCAATATTTGCTTTGGGCCTGGAAAGTTGGGGATATTTCGAGAGGAATGAGGAGAGGGGATAGAAGGGCACTTCGGGAGGGTGTCTGCAGTGGCACAGGGGTCATGGAGAACAAGGGTGATCTGTGGGAAACTCTCTGCAGGTGAAGGGCTGGGAGTGAGGGGAGGAAGAAAACACATGGCAGGATGTAGACAGGCCAGAATCAGTTATAAAGAGAAGCACATGCTCTGCTGAGAAATTTGAGTCTAGTTTGCTTGCATGCCTGCAAGGATATTTAGTGAGAGGCCCCCAGAGACATGACTGCTATCACCCCCCATCCTGGTCTGTCACAGAGACTGTGCAGAACCACTCAGGTCCCATTCCTCCAGGAATGAAGGAGTTGTCCCCTCAACTGCTGACAGTGTTGGTGGGAGACAGCACTCAACTGACAGTTCCTTCTGGAAATTTCTCTCTACCGAAGAGGACTTGCCATGCCTTAGGTCATGCGCCCTTCCCTTTCTAGGAAGTCCAGGCTGTGATGTGCTCCTGGGACTTTTCTCTTGCTGGCCAAGCCCAGAGAGAAAACCACAGCCTGCTGGTCATGCGCCCAGATTCCTGCCCAGATACCTGTAGAGTGGGACACTTGACTATACCAAGGATCAGGGCTGGATTCGGGGGCTCATGGCGGGTAGAGCAAAATCTTGCTTCTTTCCGGAATTCATCTATCTGTCTGAGTTGGTCTGCATGTGAATGAGTTACATGTACTGACTTGTCATGAAGTGCCAGGCTCAGTGCACTCATTGAATCTGAACTCTACCTCCAAAAGGTAGATATTACATCATCTCCTCCTATGGATGAGGACACAGAGGCACAGAGAGGTTACACAACCTACCCAAAGTCACACAGCTAGCGCAGGTGGGAGTACAGTCCAGGAAGTCTGGCTCCACAGCCCACACTCAAGCACTATGCTGCTTCTGGAGACTTCACTTTTTGGGTGGAAGGAAGAATCCAAGGGGGTGGGAAAAGATAAGGACACTGGAGGGATGCCATGGTGCCACCCCTCATCTCACCCTTGGGGAGGGCCATGGGGAGAGGCAGTCACTCATGAGCTGCTCTCCTAAGGAACTGATGACACGTGGCACACAGGAGTATTATTTTGGAGGTCAGGTGACAGGACTGAGAGGAGAGCAACCTTGCCCTGCAGATGTGGTAGGTACTTTGGAACACTGGGAGGCAGCATCTGTAGTAGGACTCTGGAGTTTTCCCCACAGGAAGAACACAAAGACCAAAAGCAAACTCATGCACAGGCTTCTTCATGAGGATTTGGGACATCCCTGATCTGAAGACCCTTCCAAACCAGGGTAGACCCTGCATTGAGCTGAGGTCCCATTGCCCTGTTGGCGAAGGCTCAGTGCTACCAGGATGTAGAGTTAATATGGCAACGTGTGAACCCACAGCCTGCAAAGACCTAGAAATACAGGTCACAGGAAGGTCCCCACCTACTGCACAGGTGAAGACACAGACGCTCCCTGTGCTGAGGCAGTTTGCCCAGGGTCAGATCTCTGCCCTGCTCTGCATCTCAGGTGGCCACCTGCAGGGCTCAGGATGACCTTGTTTCTCCTGCCAGTGAGGAGCCTGGGCTGCAATCCTGCAATCATATGGAGCAGGCCTGTCTCCATGATTCCCAAAACCCCAGAGGACACCCTCAAAAATTGTGATAGCATGCTTCAACTCTTCAAATTATATATTTGCCTCCTCAGTCATCTCCTTTCTTCTATTTCAGGCTCAGAATCTGCATGTTATCAAAATAACAGATAAATAAATTTTGTCACGAATAATTGGCAGTTTTGCAGTTATGCCACAGGAGACCTGAATTCTAATCCTGGTTCTTTCTGTATCTCCTCCTAAGACCCTGAGAACCTCCCTCCCTTCTCTAGACGACAGGGCCCTCTGGACTAAAATAAGTGGGTCATCCTGGATGACCTGTAAAGACGTTTCCAGCAGGAACACTTTGAAAATTAAGACTCTTTCATACTGAAGTGTAAATGACTGCTTACCACTGAAAAACTCAACCTCTGTCATGAGAACTGTAACCTAACAAAGACCAGTATTTACAGTTATATTTGGAGAAGAGAAAGGACACTCCAATGGCAGTATTTTAGCAACAGTAAGAGCTGGTCATCAGGCTTTTTTAAGTGACAAGGAAAACAAGCTAATATTGATTGGACAATTTATGTCTATTTCCCTAAGAACATCATGACCCTCGCAACAACAGAAGGTGGCACCACCTATTTTCAGACAAGGAAACTGAAGCTCAGAGGTAGTAAGGAACTGAGGCAGGGTTACCCGGTAGCCGAGTGATGGAGTCCTGAATTGATTCCAGTTGGTTGGTAGTTCACCGTGCTCTGCATTCCATCTTATGGAAGGGGCTTAATGGACACCTGCCATCTCCACTCTCCAGCCTAGAATGGTCTCCTGTCTAGTTTGCATTGATTTTCGTGTGTTTGATCTTAATGCTTGCAGAATCTGAGATCCCGGCTGCAAAGAGAGGTCAGAAATGAGAAGGCAGACTCTTTTCAGCAGCTCCAGTATTGAAAATATTTCCTGCCATCTGCACCATCTTGTTCGGTGCCTCCTTACATCCTCCATGGTAATGGTCCGGTCACATCTCTAGCTCATCCATTTCTAGAGCCCTGGTTGGAGATGGGTCATGAAGGTGACCACGGAAATTGGTAGATTCAGAGAGATTAATTTCCAGCCCTCCTTCTGAGAGTGGTAGCTACTTCACTCGTCTTCTTGCCTCTGGTCTTGAAGCCCCTCCCCATGCAGCCTATAAAAGGCTACAATATGAAATGCCCTCAAGCACAACCCCAAAATCTTCAGTGGCCCATTGTTGCCACCAGGAGAAATTCCCCAGGGTGTCTGTGGTTCAGCTACAGGCCGCATTTCAAATCTGAGCTGCCACTGTTCCCTCTGCCCTGCTCCCCAGCAATATGAGCCCATCCTGTGTGCCGGAAGTGTGCAGCGCTTTCCTCCTCCATTTCCCTTGTTCCTAATTCCCAGCCGAGACTCTCCTGCAGGACCTGAATCTACCACAGAGCCATCTCCCGTGGGCAGTGCTGAGAACCACACCTCTCATCTGTGCCATCTCTGCCGACACTGTCCTTGTCTCAGCAATGCTGGATGTCTCCTCTTCCCACCCCTGACACTGACCTCTCTAAAGATGCTGAGCTCTGCAAAGGCAATGACTTTGTTTCCTTCATTTCGGTGTCCCTGCCCCTAGCAAAGTACCTGGAACACAGTAGGTCTCAGTAAATGCTGGTGAATGAAGGAAGCCAGCTCATAGTCATAGTCCCTGAGGTCGGAACAACAGTTCGCACGAATGCTCCATTCCCTATACAGCCCTATACAAACCCCGGCAGCAGAGATGACCCCTCGGTGGTCACTAGAGTCTCCAACTTCGCTGTCATAACCAAGTGCAGTGTCTGGAAGGTTTCATGTTATATGTTTTCATGTTATATGATTGTTTGTGTCCCTTGTGAGGATTTCACCCTCCATCCCAGACCTCTCCTGCTCACCAGCCCTGGAGAGAACCTCAGAGATGCCACTGCAAACCCCGGAGGGCTCACTGATTCCCCCTGCAGACTCACCTGTCAGGGTCTGGTCAGCTGTGCCTTCTGGGCTCTGCCTAACAGATGCCAACGGCTACTTCAGAGGGCACAAGAGGGAGACCAAGGAGAGGCGGCAGGGGCCACGCGGCCCATGTGTTCTTGGCATCTGCCTGGCAGACTTCATCTCCAGAGTTGGCACCTGCAGATGGTGAAATTTCCTGGCCTGTCGGAATAGCAGGATCGGGTTTATTCATCTGTGACCTCCAGTCCACCTCGACTGTTGTTCTCAGCCCCAGGGTCGTCACCCCAGCACCCATATGATGACCCCCTTGAAAGGTCCTCTGACACACGTCTCCTCCTTGAATCTGCTTCATTTCTGGCGGTGAGCAAAGAAGCCAACGCTCATTGAGAAAGGTCAAATGCCCGCACTGTGTTTGTTCACGAGGGTGATATTTCACCAAAGAGCTGATGCTTCCTACATGATAAATGAGCAGCAGCTCCCCCACAGGTCTCGGGGGACGGAAAGTTCTCTGCTCTGTATGCCTCACAGGCTCCCGCAAAGACTGGGAAGGGAGGAAAGGCAGAGTTTAAGTCTTTAATACATATATGCATTACGATCCAGTCTCCGTCCAAGGAATGGACACCACAGCTAGCACACGGTGAGTCCCCCACGAATGCTTAGATATGCTTAGGTACTAACTTGAAGAGCTCTCATTTACTGAACACGTACTTGCTCTAAGCCCGGTAGTCTGCTAAATTCTTAAATACATCTCCTTATTTAATCCCCAACACAATGCCATGGGGAAACAATTCTGGAAAGTTGAACTGCTCATCCAAGGTCACTCAGCTAATATGTGATGCATGTCAGGCGCATCTGGCTACAGGGTCTAAGTCCTTACCCACCATGGTACAAGTGCATGGAGCCTAATAACTCTGGGTCTGGATCTGAGCATTGCCTTGAGCCAAGTAGGTACAGGGTAGGAACCAGTAATAACCTGCAGAGGGAGGAGACCAACTGCCTGCATAGCATGGAGAGAGCGTTACCTGCCTTACAGCCCCACAGACTTGGGTTTTGATGTCATTCTCTCCGCTTTCTAACTGTATGATCACCACAATCGTGTGTTTCTGATCTTCCTATTTCTCCTCCGTGAATATGGGCTGGATAATAACATATCACAGGGTTATCATAAGCATCAGATAGGGATATATATGAAGGGTGTTTAGTAAGTGTTAGCAGTTATTATCCTGTTTGTAAGCACATGTATGAGGTCAATCATGCCTGGAGAAACTCAAATGACAGCCGGATTTCCAAGACCAAGAATTGTCTCAAGTTGTTGCCATAGGCAGTGTGACATCTGTGGAAGGGAAACACCTTCAAAGAGCACCTTTGGGGTCCCAACCCAGTGTACAGAGTCAATATATTGCTTAGTTCTTCCCTTTACACTGGGAGAAGCCAAGCCACCCACCCATGAAGTAGCTGGCAGCTCCCAGCTCTGCTTAGGCCAAGGGGCGCCTCTGGGTCTAGGGCTGAGTGACAGGAGCAGGAGAAATCATTTCTCCCACTTCCAGTTGGTGCTGTGCACTGGACCCGGAGCCAGACTGCTCTTGCCCTGGAGTCTCACTGCCCCAGGGGTCCCATAAGGCATGCTCAGGCTCCTCAGCTCCAGCTGGCATCCCTCCCTCAACATTCAAAACCAGCCACCTCTGCTGAGAGCAGGGGCAGAGAACCCGCCATTCCTCTTTCTCCTTGCTTTCCCTCCCATGCAGATGCCTACACAGAAGCACTCACAGGCACACACACAAACACAGAGGCACAGATACATACTCGCATGCAAACTCTCTCTCTCTCTCTCTCTCACACACACACACACACACACAGACCTCTTTTTCTTTCCTCCAAAAAGCAGAAACTAAGGAGCTGCCTGGTGGGGCAATATGGTAGTATTACATCTACCCCAGAAGGTCCCCTGTCTCAACTCTGGTCTAGCTGGAATGGGGAGGCACAAAGGAAGAAGGAAGCCATTTGCACTGGAGGATCAAGGAAGGCTTCACAGAGGTGGTTGCATTTGGACTATGGTATCCAGATAATGGGGAAAAGCTAGTGTGATCCGGGGCTTGGGCTGGGTGAAGGAGAATGGCAGGAAAAGCTGTAAAATTAGGCTCAGACTAGTCTTAGGAAGTCTTAAATTGGGGTGCCTGGGTAGCTCAGTTAGTTAAGCATCCAATTCTTGGTTTCAGCTCAGACCTGTCTCAGGGTCGTGGGATTGAGCCTCATGTCGGGCTCCAAGCTCAGTAGGGAATCTGCTTGAAGTTCTCTCTCTTCCTTTCCCTCTGCCCACCTCTTTCTCTCTCTCTCTCTCTCTCTCTCTCTCAAATAAATAAATCTTAGAAAGAGAGAGAGAGAAAGAAAGAAAGAAAAGAAGGTAGGGAGGAAGGAAGGAAGGAAGGAAGGATGGGAGGGAGGGAGGGAGGAAGGGAGGGAGGAAAAGAAAGACCGTGAATGGCATGGCGAGGTCTAAATAGCATCCTTAAGGATGGTGTTTCTCAGTCAGGGTGGTGTCTCAGATCCCTGGGGAGAAACTTCAAAGTACACATGCCTTTCCTCTCTACCTCTCTCCCCCTCCACATCCCTTTCAGCATTTGACATCTGTGATGGAACCTGGAAATGTGTATTTTAGTAAGGTGCATCATGTAATTCTGAAATACGTCTTTCTTCCTCCACATTGCAAAGTTCTCTCATAGACAATAGGGAGCCATAGAAGGTGTTTGAGTGACATGATCCAACTTGAATCTTGAGAAGGTGCTTTTGGCATCTACAGCAAAATATGGTCAGAGGAGAGCCCCATGCATATACCTCAGTCTGTGTGCCCACCACAGGCCTTTGTGGTGCTTTTGTATAAATTAGAGAAAGGCACCCTAATTTCAGCAACATTTTAAAGTGTTGGCATATTAACCTGAACAACCTTAAGCAGTCTGGCTCTGGCACAGCAGGGTCATGAGCAGATGGCCCCTCCAGCCATGCTTGGTGACCCCGACATGTAAAGAAGAGGGAGGTGGAGGGAGGGAAGTGAGGGGTCGGGGCCAAGGTGAGGAAAGCTCTGGCCCTGAATTTAATCTCTCCCATGGGCTAAAATGCACAGAGTCAGAGTCCCAGCTTCTTTTTAAGTTGAAGGCCAGAGTGTGTGTGTGTCCCATGAAGAATGGGGTGCTGTTGCTGCGGTGTGGGTGTGACCTTTGGCTTGGCCTGGCTCTGCCCTGGGGGAGATTTCAGAGGTCGGTGGGCAAACACACACTTCATCCACTCCCACCCTGCCTGATATAGGCACGCATACCATTTACAGAATACACGAAACCCCCAATCTCATCCCTCAGATGGTACTAGATTCAGAGAGAAGGAAAGTGTCATCAAGTCTCCAAAAGAATAAGTGGGTGCTCTTGGGAGTCATCCACAGTGTGATAAAGACAGGGGCAGCTGTTAACATGTGTATTCCCCACCTTATGGGTTGTGTGTGGTCTCCCCTGGCTGTGTGCACAATCGGGTGTGCCAGATGGGAGGCCCGATTCTTCATGACCATGCACACCCTCATATAAGTTAGTCAAAATTTCTTATATGAATGATGTTTCCTCTGATGTACCACCCTTGGGTAGTGCACAACCTGAACATCTGTACACAGTGGCTCTGACAGCCCAGTGAAAAGTTCTGTGTATCTGGCTCTTTCCCCACAGGACTGTTAGGAGAATCGACTAAGAGATGGAAAAGCACTTTGATCCTAGATTTTATTATTATTATTATTTTACTACCCTAAAAGAATGCCCCTCCTGGGTCTTTGAATTACCTAGACCATTTCTTTTTCCATTGACTTTGGATCCCCAAGAAAGAATCACATTTTTGGCAAGTTTTAGCTGTGATAGATTTGTGAAATGATGGAATGACAGACCTAAAAGGCACACTAGGGATTATATACTCCCATCTCATGCAGATGGGAAAACAAAAGACAGAGGTCCAGTCCCTGGCCTAAGGACACACAGTAGGTTTGCTTAAGCCCTTCACCTTGACTCATTTGCATGGTGCCATGAGGTGGGAATATTGCTCTGGTGGGATGGTTTGGGGGGTATCACAGAAGGGCAGGACCTTGGACATCCTCTCATTTCTAAAGCTCTCTCCGCAGGGACCTTTCGGAAGCTGAACGGGATGGTGGCCCCCTCTTCCTGTCTGCACCTGAGTCAGCAGGCTCAGAGTTTGCCAAAAAAAGGAAGTAAACAGGTGTCGGGACAAGGGTGTCCCCACACATCGCCTCGACTGCCTCTGGTGTTCAAAAGATGGTTAACACTTCACATGGAACTCTTGACAGAAATACACTATTTTGTGCAGACTTCCTGACAGGCTGGCAGGAGAGTCTCTGGAGAAACAAAAGGAGATTTATTGGAAAGAAAAGAGAAGGCATTTGGGATTGTATGAGGAGTGGAAGTGGAAATGTTTCTGGTGAAAAGGAGGGCTGGCCACCCAACGGAGAAAATGCAGACACTTTCGATCCGTCTTGCTCAACAAACTACATCTCCATGATGCCTTTCTAAACAGAATGATTTAATTCTCCCTCTTTACAGGGTCCTTGCTGCTGCTGACTGCTAAAAAGAAGCATACAGTTATAGCTCTATGACTATAGAGGCTACCTTTCGGTGACTGGCTTTATGGTCAAAAACGTCATGGGGCACCTGGGTGGCTCAGTGGGTTAAGCCTCTGCCTTCGGCTCAGGTCATGATTCCAGGGTTCTGGGCTCTCTGCTCAGCGGGGAGCCTGCTTCCCCCACACCCCCCCAACCTGCCTCTCTTCCCCCTTGTGATCTCTGTCTGTCAAATAAATAAAAAATCTAAAAAAAAAAAAGTCATTATTAGACACACTCTGCTTCATGCTAGTCTGTGTTTGCTCTGTCCCCAAAGCAGATGGCGAACTTCTCCCTGCGCAGGGACTAGATTTTTCTGAGTACCCCTCCCAGCGTCCAACCCAGGGCTGAGAATCCAGCAGGCATTTAAGATCATTTGGAAGGGACTTTATTTAAAAATAGAATAGTAGGACAGCTGATCTGAGAAACCTGAACATGCTTTGGGGGGACAACGAGATGGATTGTTTGAAGTATGAACTTGCCTGAGAACCTGAGACGGGTGAGGGAAGCATGTGTGTTATCAGGTGACAGAAAACAATAACAACCAAGACAGCAACAGTAGCAATAGCAAACTCTTCCTTGACCAATGGATGGAAGGGCTGCCTTCTGTAATTGCCAACTCCTTGAATATTTCTTTAATAATTCAACAAATACTTATTGAGCACCTGCTATAGCAAATATTGGGTTAGACCTTTGGGGGAGGGGATGGGAAAACAAAGAAGATAAGGTCGCTGGCCCCCCTGAGAGGGATCAGGTGTGGAGGCAGAGTGCAAGGGAGGATAGACATTGGTATCATCAACGTAGGAGCAATGTGCCGTTGGAGCAAAGAGGAGGTCCTTTAATTCTGCAAAGGGAGAAATGGTGTCAACTTCACAGACGAGGCAACTCTTAAAGGATGGGGTAGAGGGTTGAGGGGTGGATATGGGAGCTGGAAGGGTCTTCTAGACAGTGGAAACTGCCAGAGGTCTTGAAGAGCAGGGGATATTTAAACTGCAACAGGAAGTTCCATGGGGTTTGAGCAGGTTGGGCAGGAGTGAGAAATGAGCCCATGAGTGCCTGGTCGGGAGATTGGGTGGTTGTGAGCAGGAGAACAGGCCTCTGGTGGGAAACCATTTGGATGGAAAAGAAGAAGAAAAAAACACAGTCAAAAAGACAAGGTTTCAACCACACTTAACTGAGCAGCTCTTTGGTGCTGTTAGCCACTTTGGGGAAAAAGACGAAGAATCCAGTTCAGGGGAAGAAACAGTGAACACAGCTCTGCCCACTTCTCTTGGTTAGAGCTACCAGTGCCCAACATTGAATGGTATTCCATTGTGAATTATTGTTGTCTTCCCATGAGAAACACATCCTTTCTTAAAAATGAAGACATGTACACAGATATAACAGTACAAGACAGATGGGGTACCTTTCGAAATAAACACCTCTGGAAAGCAGAAGAAAGACGATCCTTGGAGAAATCAGAAAAGGCTGCCTGGAGGAAGTGGCACTAGATTTCAGCCTTGTAGGATGCATAAGAGTGTGACCCACAGAAATGTTAGTAAGGAGCACAAGCCAAGGAAACAAGGGATACTGGGTTAAGGTAGTTTGGCTGTAAGGGAGAAGGAATGGAGAGCAAGCCTGGAAACAGGAAATGCCAGTGGGAATTAACAATGAATTAGGAGCACAGTGGGAAGCCACTGAACGTTTTTGAGCAGGGAAAAGACTCTGGACTTCAGAAAGTCCTGGCTGGCAGTAGCAGAGGTCCCAGTGGAGCCATGGAGGGCGCTTGAAATAGGAAAGAAAAAAATGACTTTCTGAGCCACCCACCCCATCTCTCACAGGTTGTCAATTCTTGGGCTCATGATAGCCCTCTTCTGGGACTAGCTCAAGAAAAGCTCTCACAGCTAATAATTTTGTGTCAAGCCTTGTGTAAAACCAGGTTGGATTAATTATTGATGCAAACTTAGGCAAACGAAAGCTTGCTCTGTCTTGGCAAGGTTCCCCTCAGCAAAATTAGCTTCCACAGCTCTGACTGCCTCCTGGGTAGAGGCACAGACCTATTGGTAGCTCAGACCCACCAATGGTGGGGGGTGGGGGCAGTGGGACAGGGACACATGCATGGAGGGGCTTTGAACACCCGACTTCAGATCTATGCCCAGAATCTTAGCCACTTCCCAGCACCATCTGTGCTAGGGGTGGGAGAGCAGGCCTGGAATGAGCAGGGAGCCGCTCCCAGGCCTCCCATGGATTCCCTCGCTGCCGGGCGTGTGCAGAACACAGTATCAGAGATAACAGCCTCGCAGATTCAATTCCATCCCATTTAATTAAATGGCTTCAGTGCACACAAATTGCAGCAATGGATGCGGGCTCATGCCAGACACACAGCTGCAGACCTGTGACACAACGCACTCTGGAAGGTGCAGCCAAGACCCGTTACCACCCTGAGGGAGCCTAGCACCCGGAAAGGCAAGGAGAGAAAAGGAACACACTCTAGCCTGTACAGCCTCCCAAAGCGCATGAGCCACCTTCACTCAAGCCTTCCACAGACACTGACTGAGAACCTACTATGTGCCAAGTCCTGTGTGCAAAAGAGATGGCCTTGTCATGTAGGGACCTGAGTCTCCTGGGGGCACAGAGGAGCAAAGAGACCGTGACATGCTGGTGCCCTCACTGTTTTCATAGGATAGCCCAATAAGAGTACAGGGCAGGCCTGCAGGGCAAAGGGGGCTCAGGGGTATCTGCACAGTCTCCCTGCAGATGTAAGTCCCTGGAGGGGAGAAGGAGGTTGGAGCAAGAAGTGTATTTATCAAGCACACTCCACATCACAGGCACCATGAAAGTGCTGGGCATTTGGAAGAAACAAACCTGCAAGCTCCCTGTCAAGCTTCCCTTAAGCCCTGACCCCCTGTAAGCTTGAGGAAGTGCATCCCCAGATAGCCCCAGACCCCTAGGAGGGGACAAAACTGGAGTAGGTCAAGTGAGAGGTAAAAGTATCACTGCAGTGTAAGAGGATCAATGACCTTGGCCACATAATTGACTGAGGCATCCCCCCCACCTCTGAGAAATGGACGTAATGCGACATGGGCTCTCTACCCATTAGGATTTGCGTGTGAAAGTTCAGGGACATGGGAGGCACTCAACGCAGGTCTCGAATGAATGAAACATGGCAGACGTTTTTGGTCAAGTGAAAAGAGTTCACCACACAGGAGGTGAGCACTATGTTCTGGTTCTCAGTCTCCTCCCTGTCGAGTGTCAAGTGCAAGGGATCGTGGTTTGGGGATAGCATTTACTGAACAGTGACTCATTCATTCATTCAACAAATATTTCTGAGCCAGATATTGGTTTTGGATCCTGTGATTATGATAATGAACAAAACATACCTGGCCCCATGCCCCCTTGAACTTCATAGTAAGTAGAGAGGTGAATACAAATGAAATAGGCCCACAAGTGAATAAAATCACCCATGGTGGTGAGGGTGCCCTGAGAGGGAAATGCAAGAAAATGTTGGAAATGTAAGAAAATGGTGAAGAAAGAAGGCTTCCTACCATGGGGATTATGCCAGTCATTTCCCATGCCCCGGAAGCCTTCCTCAGCTCTGGTCAGGCTGGTTCCTCCTTGTCTCCTCGAGCTCAGCTTAGACATCATCTTCTCAAAACAGCCTTTCCTGAACATCCTTAGGCAATCTCTAGTATCACCCCTTTTGAATTTTCCACAGAGCACTCATCATTACCTGCTATTTCTGTTTTCTATGTGTTCCTTCATTTGTCCATTGCCTGTTTCTGCCTGATAGGATGTAAGCTGCCTGGCAGGATGAAAGCTAGAGCCATCTCCATGTTCCCAGGCTCTGGAACAGCCATAATGGGAGCCACTAAATGCAAAGTCAATCAGTGAAGGACACACATCCAGGAAGACATGGAGCTGAGATTCCAACCACATCTGAGCCCAGAGCTGTTCCATCCAGATGTCCTCAGAGACAATGATATGAGAAGATGGGAACTAGCATTGAAAGTTTGGTGATCTCTGAAAACACGTGAGCTGTCATGAATCTCATGAATCTCATCCCTAATGGGGGGGGGGGGGTTAAGAATAGAACCTCCTCCTAGAGTTACCATATAATGTGCTTAGAATATTATATACCACTATTGTTAGTAGTAGTACTACTAGTGGTGCTGGCCATGGTGCTGATCATGGTGGTGGTTGTCATGGAAGTATTTTAAACATTAAAAGCTATTCTCAACAAAGTGAGTAACTGAAGTTCACTTCGAACATCACCAGAGGAATTAGTTCTATTGAAGGCTTCAGAGAGCCTCTTCCTTCTTGATTAGATTAGTGAGAGGACCCCCATGAATCGCTCCAGGGTGACTGCCAATATTTTCTTTGTACTCACAAATAAAAAAAACTGTGCTCTGATAACATGAACCCAGGGTTAGAGAATGGACTGACATAGGTTCAAATTCCGACTTCACTCTTTTCAGTTTGCTCAAATCTGAGGAGACTGATAATTCCCTAAGCCTCACTTCCTTCATCTGTGAAATAAGAACAAGAAAAACTGCTGTGTGGGGTTGTTAGAAGGGTAAAATGATACTATGTAACATTGCATATAACATGCAGCACAGCATTGGGCATGTAATAGCTTCTCCAAAAATATTACTCCCTCCCCTCTCACTTTGCTCAAATGGACAGGGATTGATGAAATCTGAGGGGATTCCCTAAAGACCTTTCTCCTCCTGAACCCAATCCCTAACTTCCCAAATGACTTCGGGCCACAAACCCACCCTTTTTGAGCCATGGCTTCCCAGCCTTGAGTGCTAGAGTAGCCAATTTTTTCTAGCTTAATTATATCTTCAGAGAAAGTGCCTCATGGTGCATGTACTAAATTAAAACATTAATTAAAATAAAACATGAGCTCAGCAACAATTAAAGCAGGAGAAGAAATATATAATAAAATAATTCATACATACATCTATAGCACACCCCAACCTCGGTCCCAAGGCCCTGAGGATCTGAGAATGGCTTGAGAGCTGACACCCAGGGACTGGTTCCCAAATCGTGTGGGATATACAGGGAGCCACAGACTTCCAAAGGATAGGCTCTTTGCATCTCACAGGGTAGATGTTTTAAAACGTTAGCAGAATTCAGCCTTCCCCCATTTACTAATTCTAACAAAGGCATCATGTTAAATGCAGTTAGGTGTTGAGATGCAGAGAAATTCCTTCCTTCATTAAACCATGTTTTTTTCACGCTGTTCCATGTCAGTCCCTATGCCAGACCATGGGGATGCAGCAGTGACAGTGTGGTTTCTGGCCCCAGGCAGAGTTTACAATCCAATGGTCACTAGGAAGCAGAAGCCAAGAGCACCCAGTGGCTTGGGTCCCATTCTGCAGATCCTTCACTGCTTCCAGAAAACAGGTTCCACTCTCTTCCTCAGAGCCTTTGCTAGAGCTACCTCCTCTGTCATGAGCCCCCCTCATCTAACAAAGCCTGTCTCATGGTTCAGAGCCCTTCCCAACACCACCACCTGTCCTGAGAAGGTCCTGAGCCTGCCCTGACCAACTCACCCCAGCCTACTGCTCCCTTCAATGAGCATCTTCCTTCCCAACTGATTGCACCATCTCCTGGACACAACATGGACTGTTTAGCACTGATAGGTGCATTTTTGTGAGGGCACACCACAGAATAAGGACCTTCCAGAACCAAAAGGGGCTGAGAGAGGATCTGGTCCACTCCTTTTATTTCACAAACGTAGGACCTGAGAGCCCCAGGGGGAAAACCAAGGCCACAGAGTTACATGAGATGGAGCAGAGGCAAGCTTCCATCCCAGGCCTCTTGACTCCCAGGTTATGCTCTTTCTGTTCCTACTTCCAAAATGCCTCCACCCCCTTACTTGTTATCCTGTTCCTTCAGGTTTCTGGGTAACAAAAAGAGAGGCCGGCCTGGCTGCAGGATCTAAAGATGTGGGTGGCCAATCTCATTGTAGCCGCAGGCAGTGTCTGTCCCTGGCACATCTCAGTGGAACGTATATGGTGAACCACTTCCTACAAGAAGACTTCTGATTACCCAGCCCATCCCTAGATCCCCTCTGAGAGGTCTGCCATGTGATTCATCAGCTCCTGAAGGAGAAGGGGCTGATAAATCCTTACATTCCTGGTCTCATCAACTCTGCTGTTCCCAAGAGAATTGATTCTCCCTGAATCAGTTTCCTCTGCATTTGTGATAAAAAGGACTTGGAGCAAACACTGGGTGTCACAAACACTGGGTGTCACATCAGCAAACACTGATGTCAAACACGTCAGTTGTCTGAGCTGAAAAGCTATGAAAGACAGCAGTCAACTTGGAGCCTGGGATTGAGTCTCATCTCAGTACATCTTGCTGAACCTCTCCCAACTCTACAGAATCCTCTCCCTCTTTCACTTTCTTCTCTTCCTATCCCTGTGATGGCCAGTGGTTAGGGCACTTTTGGAAGGGATGGAAGGAGAAAGGTCACAGATGTGGCCCAGTCTTCAGTCCTAGAAGTGCCCTTCTATCTTCTGCATCACTTCTACTTGTGAGTAGTGGACAGAGGTCCATTTGGAGCCAGGCTTCTTTTCTTATCTTGACCCCAAATAAACATAGGGAGCTACTCTTGGAGTTACTCTGGCAATGGGGATTCTGGAATCACATCCCCCTGGTGAATGTTGCACTCTTTGATTCTTCTGAATCAGGCAAAATCACAGCACTGGGTCAACAAGTACATTCCCACCCATTCAGCAATGTTCCCTGGTGAAAACCTCTGTTTGCTTTTCCTTTGCATCATCCTGCCTTTACCCCAATGACATTAAATTCAACATAAATTGGTCTGACCATTTTGGTGCCCTCCTAGCTGAGCAGACATCATGGAGCAGAGAAATGGGATGAGGTTTAGCAGCAAGCAGACCTGGATTCAGGTCTTACTCTGAGCCCTTATTCTGTCCTTCCTAGGTGTGGGATGCAGGACAAATATCCTAACATCTCTGGGCTTCAGTTTCAGTGAATTGGAGATAATAATAGTGCCTGCTTCACAAGTTTTGTGAAGATGATATGAGAAAAAACTATGGAAAATACTTACATAGTGTCTGGCATATAGTACATATTCAATAAATATTAGCTGGGATCACTGGCTACATTGTCATCTTTATCCTAATCATTAGTAGTAATAATAATGGTATTAATAATTCTTATTAATTTGGCATTCATCCTGTTCCTGTCAAAGAGAATGTTTCCACTAGAAATCCCCACTAAAGTCTGAGTGTTCTTTTAATACAACCCTCACCTGTCCAGGCTTCCACAATTTGGAGCCTCTACTAGAGCTCATGTGAGATTTTGAATTTAACAGCACTTATTAAGCACCTACTGTGTGACAGGCTCTGTGATAGGCACCTACAAAAATAGACAAGAGAGCTTCTGCTCACAGTCTACTGAAAAACAGACAAGGACACAGCTCAGAGTGGTAGCTTCCCTTGGGGATAGTCACTCATTCCTTCATGATGGCATCACCCCAACATCACCTCCTCCAGAAAGCCTTCCAGCTTACCCCAGAATCCTGAGTTCTCTCTGGTGAAGTCCCCACTGTCACCTGATTCAGCAGTTCCTTGATGAGAAGAAATTGCTATCCCTTACACCCTTCCATGGACTCAGTTCTGCTGACCTCAAGTGGGTGATATTCTGAGGATCCATTTCCTTTTCCTTTATACAAATAGGACATCTGAAGGAAGCCAGATCTGCCTGGTTCCTTACTCCCCTGGTCTCATAATGCAAAAAAAAGGAGGAAGGGGGTGGGGGAGAAGAAAAAAGAAGGAGAAGGAGAAGAACTCTTGACCTGGAGTCCACCTGCTTGGTTTAATCTCACTTTTGAGGAATCTGATGAGACACTGCCCTTTTTGGCCCCAAGAGTCTCCATCTACAAATTGAGGCTGCTTCCTGGGACTGTCATGATGACCAAAACAACATGAATCACAGTGGGGCTGGTGTGCAATGGGACTTGCAACAAGTCATTTCCATTTTCTTCTGGCCCTTCTCTTTAGAAAGCCACTGCCTGATCACACTTCCCTGCAGAGCCTGGACCCAAGACAGGGCCAGAGAAGTCATATGCAATTAAAATTTCATTACCTTTACCAAGTAGAGTACAGTACATTTACTAATATAATTACACTGCAATTCTCGAAGTCAGTGAACGATGTGCATTTACGAGGTGGTGTCCTCATTAATTACAGTCCCTTCTATCTTCCTAATCCATAGTCTCACCCATCTTCCTCATCACTTTCTACTGCTCAGAGGAAGAGCCTAACTTTCTTGCAAGAAATATGGAGGTGGGGATTCAAGGGCTGCTTTTATTTCTCCTCTTTGACTCTTCCAGACATCCTGATGGCAGACAGAGGAGAGGGGAGGAAAGAAGATCAAAACACCCCTTGTTTCTTGCCTATGCTCCACTACCATGATACTCACCTTGTCTTCTTGGGACAAGAGCTCAAGATGCATGCACATGAATTTCTGATGCTCTCCCTCCACACACACTCCTCAACTGGACAACTGCCTTCTTCAAATTCCCCATGCAGGACTGCTGGCCTTGAAGAGGTAAGATGTCAGTGTTGGGCCCATTTTAGGGAACCCAAAACAAAGCAAGAAGTTGGCCCTGCCCAAAGTTGATAACCTCACGCAGCTGAGACAGTCCTGACATCCCAGCACAACACTGTCATTGGGTCCACACAGTGCAAGACTCTCATTCACGTCATCATGGCTGGGATGTGTAAAACACTTCGACTTCTTCAGCTGTCTTACACCTTATCTCTTCTGGCTCTCACATAGGCTCCATGAGGTAGATATTCTTCCCTTTTCTCAAGGGATGAACCAAGACTTGGAAAGGTAAAGTGGTTGGACCAAGAATACTAAACTAGACAGTTATAGGGTTAGAATTCAAACCAAGTCTCCTGAAAAACCTCTCCTCTGCCCTCTCTGTGGTGCAAAACAGGAAGAGCCAAGGCTTCACCAGCCCTAAATCTTCCAGCTCTGATGCTTCTTAACTGGGGGCCCTCCTGTGAGTCACTTAACTGGTGCCCCTCTGGTTCCCACTCAAAGAACCCTTCATAGCCCCTGAATCATAAGTATAGGTTTACTGCTGTGATTATTTATTTTGTGGCTCCCACATTAAACTATAAGCTTCTGGTCTTATTTATCAATATATCCTCGGTACCTAGCAGAGTGCTGGACTCATAGAGGTGTTTAATGAGAATTTATCCAACAACTGAATGAACACATGAATAAATAGCAAAATAAAGATTTCTCATTATCTGTGTGATATCAAAGGACATGTTTTCTGATATTCCATTGACATCTACTCTGCTGGGCTATTGAGAAAATTAGAAATAAAGTATACAAAATATTTAGCTCAGTGCCTGACACATAGTAGGTATTTAATAAATGGGGGCTTCTATTATTATTACTTAATGAACACTTCAAGGCCAAGTCTCTCCCCACACACATACCATGCCACCTCTGTCTTCAGGAAAATGAGGCCTTCAGAAGGTATCAATGGGACATGTGCTTTGTCACTGGCATTTTCATACAGATGAGAAAAGTCCATTAGAGCCATCCCCTGCATATTGGGAGCTTAACTGGTAAATTGCTTTCTCAGCACGCTACATTCGCAGATACCAGTGTGATCATCACTTGTGCTCAAATCCTGTCCTTGGTCCCCAGCACCTACCTGCAGCAGGCAACATGACAAGAATTCACTTCCACCAAGGGTCTTTGATTGTCAAAAAAGAAGAAAGCCATAGTGTTCTTTAAAGCTTGAGTGACCAGAGGTGCCTGGGTGGCTCAGTCAATCAAGCACCCAGCTCTTGGTTTTGGCTTGGGTCATGATCTCAGGGTCATGAGATCAAGCCCCTTGAGGGTTCTGTGATCAGGATGTCTGCTTGAGGATTCTCTCCCTCTCTCTTGGCCCCTCTCCCCACTCATGCTCTCTCTCTCAAATAAATAAATCTTAAAAAAACAAACAAACAAAAAACAAAAAACCTCGAATGACCAGATAGGAGCATGGCTCTGGGAGACTGGGAACTCATGCAATAGCTCCCAGTTTGCTGAGTAAAGTACTCCCATGGTGGGTCTCAATTTGCCCATCTGTGAACTACAGGTGGTACCCACCTCGTATGATTAGTGTGATTAATGTTAATCATAGTGACCAGTAATTAGGGTTTATTATGTGTCACAAACTGCTGAAAGCTTGACCTCATCCCTACATGTTCTCAACAGTTCTTTTCAAATTAGATTATTATCATCCCTTTATTCAGATGAGAAATGGAGATTCACAGAGGTTAAGAAACATGCCCAAGCATGTAGGTGGCAGATCAAAGATTCAGACCCAAGATCTTGACCACCAGCCTATCCTGCACTGATGAACATGGGGTGAGATGAGCTTACCCCCAAGGGGACAGGTATCCCCAATGTTCTGTGATGTTAACTCCAACTCTGTCACTAGCTTGGGGATCAATGTGACAGATCACATTTGGGGCCTTGAGTTCTCCATCTGTGAAATTAAGGAGTTGAACTAGGTGTTATCCAAAGCTGTTTTGCATGTGAACATCCTAGACTAAGAGGTCTCAGGTGTGGGTCCAGTGTTATACAGAAAGATGATCCAACCATCTGAATCATTGCACTGAACTGACCTTCCTAAGCCCCAGTTGAAGGTGGTACAATATAGCACACTGGATATGAGAATCAGATAAGCCAAGGTTAGAATGTCAGAGTTGGTTCCTTCCTGCTGGGTAAAAACCCCTTTTGCCTCAATTTTTCCATCTGTGAGATAGAGATAATACCTCCAACCTCACAGAGCACTTCTAACTGTCAAAGTCAACCTGCCCCAGCCAAGGAAGTCCTATGACCCAGCCACACCCACCTCTCAGACTTCCTCTGCTCCCAGGCTGGCTTGCTCCCACTCAGCTCTGTCCACATGCTCCTGCCTCAGGATTTTTGCATTTGCTCTTTTTCTTTGTAGGCATCCTTCCTCCAAGTAGAAATTTGATCACTCCCTCATCCCCCCCAAACCTTTGCTCAAATATCACCTTCCCTTAGAGCTTTACAAGATTTTTTTTTATTATTTCTTTTCAGCGTAACAGTATTCATTGTTTTTGCACCACACCCAGTGCTCCATGCAATACGTGCCCTCCATAATACCCACCACCAGGCTCCCCTAACCTCCCACCCCCTACCCCTTCAAGATCTTTCTATTTAAAATTTTCAAACCTCTCTTTCCACCTGCCCAAAACCTGCCAAGCTCTCCCTAATTCTTGACCCTGCTGCATTTTTCTCTGTAACCCCTTCTCACCACCTGACATGCTATATATTGTCTGTCTCTAAAATGTTGTGGTTTCATGAGACCAACACTCTGTTTCACTGTGGTATCCCCAATACCTGGAACAGTGTCTGACACATATTAGGTGCTCACTAAAGACATCTTGACTAAACAAATGAATGGACAGTGTTATTCAAGGAATAAATACTCTTCCTTTTCCTTCTTCTTCATAAGTCTTGCTATTAATTGAACACTTACTATAAACCAAGCCCCGTGCTAAGCACTCTACTAACAATATCCAAATGTGAGGTCATTGCCAGTACCTGGAACTTCACACGACTTGCTCTCCCAAGAATCCGAGATGCACTTTTTCTACCTGTCATTCTTTGCATCCCTGGTGCTCCCCAGACCAGTCTCTCAGATGTGTTCAAGGAACCAGTGAATCTTTTAATTAAAACAGTCTTCTGTGATGAATCTGTTATTACAGAGCCTTACCTATGTAAAACATTAATAATACAAATTTCATTTGTTTATGTCAGTGCCAAGCATTAATTTTTAATAGCCAAATGTATGAGTTATGAAAGGCATTAATGCAAACCAAATCACCAGCTGAGGATGAAAAGGAAATCTATTTTTTTAGGGTAAGCAGTAGCAGTGAAATATTATTGTAACTTCCAAGCAAGAAGAAGAAGAAAATATCTCTTCACCCATCCACAGCCACTAAATAAATAAAAAAAAAGAAACAGGTGAAGAAAAAACTTCATCAGTACCTTACCATCAGTTCTAAATTGGAGCAGAGAGCTGTCCCTTTTGTCCTACTGGATCTTGGGTGACAATTTCAAAGCAAGAAGTTTATACAAAATTGTCCTAATTATCTTCCCTGGTCACATTAGCACTCCTAGGATAAAATAATAATAATGATGTGTTAATTTGTACAGCATCATAGATTGACAAACACTTTCTTTCATTACCTCCCCCTGAGTCCTTCAACTCTGAAAGGGAGGAGAATATATGCCCATTTTACAGATGAGCTCACTGAGGCACAAAAGTTTTGATAACAAGGCCAGCATTGCAGTGACTATTAGTGAGAAAATAAGGCAAGTGGGCAAGAAAAGGCAAGGAAGAGGAAGGGGAGGAAAGAAGACTAGACAGGCAGCCAACAGGAGAATGTGAAGGAAGAGGAGGGAAAGGAAGGAAGATGGAAGCAGGAAGTCTAACTTTCAGAAGACTCTCCAGGTGCCACACATCTGCCCTTCTCCAGGCCCATTTTCCATCCTCATCAGCCCTCCTCAGAGGTCTAGGAAGCTCATACCTCAGGACTTCCTCACCAGCCTTTGTCCTCCCTGCCATCAGCCAATAGGAGGTTTCCAGGAGAGTGGCAGGTGCATTTTTTCCTATTTTCCCTCCCTGCTTCAGCATCACCCTCCTAGCAATGGCAACACCCCCTCTACATTTCCAGCTCCCACCAGGGTGCCCCCTCTGTCCTCCCCCTACCCCTTCATCCCTAGAGATGCCAACAACTCCCCACCGATCCTGACCTCCAGGTGCCTGAACCTCCCATGTTTGCCCCTTATCTCTGCTCACACCTTTGTAATTGGTCTCTCCAGGAAACCCTCTTCAACTGAACCATCTGGACTTCATTGAGGATGATTTCTCTGTCCTGCCTGGATCTGACCTACACCATGACTCCTTTCACCAATAGATGAAATTGCATTACCAATAAAAAAGCTGATTAGAAACATATCAGCTATCACTCCCTTGGAGCTTCTCACCTCACTGAAGGACATCTCAACCAGTTATTTCTAAACTAAGACTTGAACTTCCAGTCTCTGCAGTCAGGTCCTGCCACATTCTTATGGTTAACTGAAACAGTTGGAGGCAGGTGCTGCCCTTCCTGAGAAGGTGATAACAACAAGAACATTCAGTTCCTTCCAGACAAAGAGAATGACAGTGTATCGATGTATATTTGACATTGTATATAAATTGTTTACATATTTTTAAATGTATATATGTGCCTTCATGTGTAACATTTATGTTTACATATCTACCTGTGAAATAAGTATTAATATCTTTATTTGTAGATGAGGAAATTAAGCTCAGGGGCCATGACTAACTTGCTTTTCTAAGATCATGCAGTCATTTTATTATTGTTGTTGTTGTTGTCGTCGTTGTTGTTATTAGCAAAGTGTGTCTTTTACGGAGTGCTGACTCTGGAGCAACATGGTGAATACTATGAATCATCACATTGAATCCCCTCAACAACCTTATGAAATAGTGATACATTCCCATTTCCCAGATCAGGAGATCTGGGCTTAGGTCATGGGAGAATGCATCCATTTGAGTTCAAGTTTTCTGACTCCAAAGCACCTCTCCCTTACTGGGATGGCACAGTAATCCTATAAGACAAGGCCACTGTATTGTCCCTCACACATGTCCTGTGGCATGAAATAATAAGCAGTAATTCATTCTCAGCGACCATCCAAGGCTATCACACACTGGGGCTAACCTTTCCTCGTAATCAGGTAGAAGACCATGTCCTCCTAACCACCTGCCCCATCCACTTGCCACATCTCTTCTCTGATACTCATAGAAACTTTTAATCTCATTGAGGACTGAAGTCAAAGATAAAATCCTAGAATGATCAAAATAATTATCCCTGGAAAAGAACTAACCCTGTGGCTCTTCAAGCCTAATAGGTTTTTTTTTATTTTAATTTTAAAAGTCATGTACTCTTATAATATCATGTGTTACAGAAGGGAATCAAGTAAAAAATGAGTACCACCCGCTTCTCATCTGGATCCAAACCCATTTCTCAGAGGTAACCACTATATATAATTTATGTCTTGACCCCCAGCAGAAATTTTAATATATTTTGTACAAATGAGATTAGGTTAGACAAACGGTTCCACAGCTTCATTTATTTCCTCTAACAATAAATCTTAGACATCCTTACATAGCAGTACACATACTTCATTCATTAACTCATCAAATATTTATGAAACTCTGCTGTGCCAAGCCCTATGTGAAGTCCCGTGTGTATGCTGGTGAACGGACCAGTCTTCACCATCACCGTCACCTCCATCATCCATCCGAGCAGCTGACCAGTGCCAAGCCCCTCACATTGACCTTCTGTTATTATTAGGACAACCTATGACATAGGTAATGTTAACATCTCCACTTTCCTAATAGAAAATAATGTATAAGAAGTTAAGAAATCCACACACAAAGTCACCATGTTAGTTCCTGGTGGGTTTGGGATATGAACCCATATCTCAGATTCTTTTTTTTTTTAAGATTTTACTTATTTATTTGACAGATAGAGATCACAAGTAGACAGAGATAGAGGAGGAAGCAGGCTCCCTGCTGAGCAGAGAGCCAGATGTGGGGCTTGATCCCAGGACGCTGGGATCACGACCCGAGCCGAAGGCAGAGGCTTAACCCTCTGAGCCACCCAGGTGCCCCCAGATCTCAGATTCCTAAGCAAACATGTAATGTCCTATGGATCTTGTCTTCACTGAGTTCACAATCTGGGAAGTAGGGTGGAAGGGGGATCCTATAACATGCACATATGGTAAGGGCTATTTAAAGAAAACTAACAGGGTCCATATTATTTAGTATCTTATACCATCATTTAATTAACCATTTCCCCATTGATGGACACGTGCATCATTTCCAGTATTTCATGATTACAAACAACATAGACTGAGCATTCTGATTGACCCAGCACTGGGCAACTGTGTTGGGAAGATAAACTACTCAAAATTGAATTAGAGAGGCAAATGATATTTGCCTTGTTTATTTTGATAGATATTCCCAAATTGCCCTGCAAAAAGTGATGTCAGTTTGAGCTCCCACGTGTGGCGTCTGTGAGAGCCCATTTCCATTTTCTCTCCAGGACTAGCTGTTAGAAACCACTTTAGTCTTCAGTGAAAAATAGAATTTCATTTATGTTATTTTCATCTCGTTCCTTCGAGCATCCTCCCATGTGTTTGTTAATTGCGGTCACTTCTCAATTTTGACTCATTATCTTGAGAGAGCTTGTGATTTAAAGAAAAGAACTTAAGATCAGGACACAAGAGATCTGGGATGGGGTCACCCCATCCAAAATTTGCTAGCCAGGAGGTTAGCAATGGGACCCTAGAACTCAGAAATGTTGGGGCTGCTGCCTCTTCCAGGACAACCCTCAGAAGGTTCTGGCACAAGGCTGCCCAGAGGGGTTCTGCTGGGGGATTCAGCCACTCCATGCAAGTCACTTCCAAAGCTTTGGGATAGAGCACCTCAACGGGGGGGCTGTCAGGGTCTCCCATGTCCTCTCTGAGCTCACAACCCACAAATTGGATCACTAATAACCAGTTAAAGCGAGGGAAACTCGTTGTCCCTGGACAGTCACATGAGGAAACAAGCTTCTTCCTCTCCTCCCAGCTCAGTGTCTGAGGGAACCATGTCGGGGAAACAGAGGGGACAGTGGACCTCTCCTCCCAAGCCCCACCCCAGCCACTGAAGTCTCTCCACTCAAGACTTCATGGGTAGCAAAGGGAACTTCACACCTCATATGAGGTTGGAGTTTTAAAAACAGACAGACATGGGGTGCCTCGGTGGCTCAGTGGGTTAAGCCTATGCCTTCAACTCAGGTCATGATCTCAGGGTCCTGGGATCGAGTCCCGCATTGGGTTCTCTGCTGGGCAGGGAGCTCCCTCTCTCTCTGCCTGCCTGCTTGTGATCTGTGTGTGTGTGTGTGTGTGTGTGTGTGTGTGTGTCAAGTAAATAAATAAAATCTTTAAAAAAAAAACCAGACAGACTTGAATCCTAATCATCAAAATAAGACTGTTTTAATACCAAAAGTAACTGACAGACAGTCCTGGAATCAGCCTGAGTTGCCGTGATGAGAGCCCTCCACCGGGCGTGAAAGTGGGGTGCAGCAGGCACAGCTGGTAGCAGTTATGAGGGGGAAGAATTTAAGCATTTCATGTTTATATCCCAACCAGTTAAGACTCTTCATTATTAGTAAATAATGAGAGGATTGACTCAGCCGGTCTTTTCTACTTCTCTAATTCTGAGATTACATGATTTATTCATTCATTCAACACGCATTTGAGAAGTATTTACGCACCAGGAGCCGTGCCAGCCTGTAAGGCTGAAGAAAGGAAAGAGCATTCTCCCCATCCTGCAGGGGCTTTGCGCCCACGAGGAAGACAAGCTCCACAAAGCAATGGCCACACCATGGCATGGTAAGGCGGGTGTACATGAGAGCCAGTGGGACAGAGGGACAGGGAAGCTGAAAAGGAACGGAGTCTCAAACGATGAGAAGGAGGCTGGTGCAGTGAGGGGATGGTTGCGCAGAGAGGAGGTGGGAAGGCAAGCCAAGGAGCCTGAACTCAGCCCCTAGAGAAATGGGAAGTCATGGGAAATTTGGGGACAGGAGGTGTCATGGTCAGTGTGTGTTTTCCAAGGATGATCTGGATCCAGTCTGGAAAGTAGATTGCAGGAGCTGGGAAGAGAGGAGAGTGGAGGCAGAATCAGGCCCTGCATCTATTATCCCCTGTGTGTCTGAGCGCCCCGAGGAGGAAAGGCCAGGAAAGCACCTTGTCCTCCTTTCTTTCTGTCCCCACAGCCTAAGCAAGAACAATCTACTCTCCTTCACAGAGATACTGTCCCAGCAGAGCAGGGACCTCTCAAGACAGAAAGCCTGAGAGAGCCATCCTCCCTTAGGAGAGAGGATGGAACGAAGTAGGGAGAGAGGTCCTTGGCTTTCATAGCTGTAAATTCTGCCCCAGTGAATTTCTCCCCAAACATAACCCATAGCGACATTGATGAGGCCCCCTACATCCAATACAGGCCTAGACTCACCAAGGAACAGCGCTAGAATGTTCCATGAGCAGGGCACCAAAAAAGTGTGTGCCAACCCTATGCTCATAAGGCAAAGCTTATCAAAGAAGTGGGAAACCATCACCCTTGTGTGAACACCCTCTTGTCACAAACAAGTCTCACAGATCATAGCACAGCATCCTTTTGGTGGAAGGAGAAGATGATGCTGTCTCAGGCTTGCTGGTTTATTGCTTGCTTGGACACTGAGAAAGAGACATCAGAGGACTACTGAATGGGGTCCCGTCCTTCAGGTTTAAGCAGCTCATGAAGAGCCCACAGGATGGTAGGAATGGACATACTTCCATGGCATCTTCATCCTGAGCCCACAGCCCTGTCCTGGGGCACACAGCCACGGTCCTCCATGCCCCGAGAGTCCCACATGGCCACCTTCCTCTCTCAGCACAGATGTGACATTTGCACCTCCTCTTTTTCCTTAGACCTTTTAAAATCCTTTCCTTAATATCCTCCACACCCCCGCTACCCTGCCAAATAATTCCTACTTACCCTGTGTCCTTGAATTAATTGTCAATAACCTTCACCACATCTGGTTCCATTGCAGAAAGTGGTATTTAGATCACAAAGGCAGAAGAGAAGGGCTGTGTTGGTTTCCCAGAGCTATGGGCACAAATTACCATAAACAACAGAAATGTATTCTCACAGCCCCAAAGGCTAAACGTCGCAACTCAAGGTGTCAGAGGGCCACCTTCTCTCTGAAGTTATGAGGGAAGCATCCTTCGTTGTCTCCCTTAGTTTCTGGTGACTCCCTCCATTCTTATGCATTCCTTTGTTTGCAGCTGTGTTATTCCAATCTCTGTCTCTGTCCTCACATGGCTTCTGTCCTCTGAGTTCCTGTGTTTGTGTGGCCTCTCCTCTTATAAGAACACTAGTCACCGGATTTAGGGCCCACTCTAATCCAGTAGAAACTCATCTGAAATTAACCAATTGCATCTGCAAAGACCTTATTTCTAAATAATGTCATCTTCAGAGGTTCCAAGTTACATATGAAGTTGAGGGGACATTCTTCCACCCAGTACAAGGGGCAAGATCCTCTGGAGAAGTGCATTAAAAAGAAAATCAGACCATTTGCACTGTGAAAACTGAGCTCTTTCTCGAATCTCTCCAGCATCTAATAATGCTAATAGACTCTTTCTCCTGCCGGACGTTGAGATATCTCACCTCAGATTGTTTCTAAACAGCCAAGTGAGCGGGGCTTATCCCAGGACCCTAGAATCTGGACCGCCTGATTCCAATTTGGGTTCTTTCCATGTCACCACACTGCCTCGGGAAAACAGGTGTGTGTGTGTCTCCACATGGCTACACATTGGGTTCCCTAGGGGGATGGAGCCAATGACCCACAGAGAATGAGGAAGACAGCTCTGTGGTGCCCAAAGCCTGGGGCTGGTGTTCCAAGGGGCAGGCCTTGGCTCTGGCCGGGAGACACCAGATGAGTTTAGCTCAGCATCTAGACTGTTCTACCTTCTAGCAAGGAGCCTAGTAGTGAGTCACACACACCATGCTCTTAAGTTGGAAAGGGGAAGGTGGTCTCCTATGGCATTTATAAAACCTTTTCTAGTCAGACGGAGATGGATTTTGATCCTTGCCTCTGCTCACTGGCAGGAAAAGGGAAGTTGAGTGGTTTCCAGGACCTGAGAATGGCAGATGTTTCTCTCTCTCTCTCTTTCTTTCTTTTTTTATTTCTTTTATTATATATCTTTATTATTATATCTTTTCTTTTTTCTTTCTTTTTTTTCTTTTTCTTTATTTCTTTTCTTTCTTTATTTTTTTTTCTTTCTTTCTTTTTTAACCAACTCATATGAACCTCGACTGTATCCAGGTCAGTGCAGTGAATGGCAGCCCCAGGACTCAACTCAGCTCCTATCAGGTGAGAGCCCATATAGTCCCAGAAAGATGAAAGACAGAGAAGCAAAGTTGGGGGAAGGCAGCAGATAGAAATAGATAAAGTTGAAGGTGAATGTGCCAAGTTTACTCCCATCTACATAGCCCCAAGGCAGGTGTACATGGGTAGGCTGGAGCTGTGAGCACACATAGAGCGTGGGTTAGGAGGGGCATGGACGGATGCCTGGTGTCTGGAATGTGTAGCCCAGGATGGGCTAGCTGGCTGGCCTGAGACCGATTCCCAAACCTGCAATTTCCCTGCTGCAGGACCTCCAGGATTGCCACTGCTGTTGGCCACCACTTCCTTACCTGCGCCCGGGATGGTACCCTGGTGGCTGTGAGGGTTGAATGAGCTCGTGTACTTTCAGAATGTATTTACACACCCACCTTGTTCCAAAAAGGATTTGTGGCACCTATGAGATAATACAGACGCAGCACTTAGCACATTGCTTAGCATGTAATAGGTCCTCAATCAACGTTAACCTTCCTTCCGAAAGAAACCCGCGGCAATTCAGTCTAATTCAATGTGGAGAGAATGCAGCAGCCAAACTGAATTAGGGAAATGTAAGTATTTTTATAGAAAAGTAGTCTAAGTAAGTAGATCACCTATTCTTCCAATAAAAAAATAATAACTTGGGAAACTGGGTAACAATGTGAAAAAATGTTATGATGCACGTTAAAAGGCAGTGAAATAAAATAAAATAAATTTGTAAAGTGGGGGAAAGGCAGTAACTAACACTGCATTTGCATGAGGCTTTGTATGCTGTGCCAATTTAACAAGACAGAGGAATGTTACCTCCCCTGCCCCTGCCCTGCAGACTTTCTTTTGTAAGGAAATGGCACGTGTTTGGGGAAATTATTTGGGAAGAGGGAGGCTAAATGCGGAAATGAACCCGAGTGAGACAAAGGAGAGACCTTTCCTGTGACTCCAGAGAAGAGCAGTCATGGATGAGAAATTAGGCAGGAAAGGAAAAGAGGACAGAGCAGGGGAAAAAAGGCAGGAGACCACCTGTTGCAGACTACCTGGGACCTTCCCAAGAGCCCTCACACCAGTCAAGTTCATGCCCAAGTGATAGGGGGGCTTGCCAGGGCTTTGAGGGAAGTGCCTGGACTTTGTGCTCAAAGATGTGAAGAAAAATAAAAATACTGTGTACAGACAAGATCATGGAGCAGAGCCAAGCCAGGAAGCAGGGGGCACAGAAACTTGCAGAAATTGGGAGAAGACTTCAAACACCATGGATGCACTGAGTCAGAGAATCAGGGGGTGTGCTGACATCAGCGTTACGTTTTTTCTACACAAAGAGAGATATAGAGAAAAAATGCATACGGAGGAAAAACCGTGGTTAATATAATGGTGTATGTCACGGGAGCGTTCCTTCCATGCAGGTGCACACACACACACTCACCTGTACAATCACATAAACCCAATCTTCTGCTCTCCACTACCTCTCCACCACTACTACTCAGCCACGTAGCATGAGCATTTCAGGTGGCACTAAATTTCATCTTCTGTTTCGTTTTTAATGGCTGCATAGTGTTCCATACTATGGTAGCATAGGATGTAACAAATTCCCTGATTTTGGAATTCACTATTCTAAACACTCTTCCAATGCATGTTTTCATCCATAAATCTGTGCATAAACAGACATGGTCATTACTTCAGGATCCACTTCTAGAACAAGAACTGCGGGATCTAACAAGTGTATATATTTAAAGCTTTGGTGACATGTGGCGAAATTGCCTTCCGTGGATATTGTACATATTTTAGACACCACCAGCCATGCACCAAAACGACCGTTTCCTCCACGTGCTCACTTAGCATTGGGAGCCGTAATTCTCCTTCATCTCTGCCAATTCAAGGAGTGAACATGGCATATCAGCATTGCTTTAATTTCTGTTTCTTTGATCACCAGGGAGATTATTGTGTCTTGTTTACCAAGCACTCAACCTTTCTAGTCCACTTTTTATTGAATTATGTGCCCATGTCCTTTGCCCATTTTATTAGAGTTTCTTTGTTTTTTTCTTGTGTTCTTAAGCTTCAACCATTTGTCTGCCATATATGCTGTAACTGTTTCTTTGGTTTATATTTAGCTTTTTGACTTACTTATGAAGTTTTCAAAACATAGTAGTTTTGTTTTGTTTTGTTTTTTTAGTTTCATCTACAATTTTTTTTTTTAGTATGAGTGTTTTTAAATATATTTTTAATACTTAGAGAGGTTTTCCCCATTCTGCAACTGGGTAAATATTTTTTTATTATTTTCTAACCCGAATACACGTTCCTTTTTTTTTTTTTTAATTTTCTTGTCTTCAGTCTACTTGGAGTTGAGTGATCTGTATAAGGTAGTGATCTAAATCCATGTGTTTAATGAATAGTCAATCATCTTGACATCATTTATTGACTGACCCATTATGTTCCCCTAATGTGACACATCACCTCTGTTGTAAGTAATATTCCACACACCTGATGCAGCTGAGGTCTTTTCACTGACTCTATCTGACTCGGTATAAAATCTTGAATCACAATTTTTTCTCTCAAAACTTGATCGAAATTGCTGTGTCATCTTTCCCTATTTAGCTTGCATTCCCTATTTTCCTATCCTCTGAAAGCTTTACACACAAGAGGAGTCATTTGTGTTATGAAGGTTTAGAAAAATTTGTCTAACTACTTAAGATTCTACCATTCAGGGAGGTAAATTCTTTGAGATTTTTCCCCCCTCGAGCGCACTCATGTCTGTTGTCATATCATATCGTCTTCACTCAATGCATTTTATCTTTTCTAGAAAATCACTCAGTTTATCCAGATTTTCAAAGTCATTAACTCAAAGAGTTTTACATAGTATTTTAGCTCAATTTCCACTTCATCAGAGTTTTGATTCCCTTTCTTGTATTCAGTATTGAATGCTTAAGTTTTGTCCCTTTTAATTGGTACGATTGTCAAAGATTGTTTTATATTCATCTTCTCTGCTAATTAAATATGAAACTGATTTACCAATTCTACTACTCTTCTCCTTTCTAATTTATTAATTTCTGTTCTTAAGTGTACTATGTTCTGCTTAAATAATTCATCAACATGGCAGGCTCTTTTTTAACAACCAAACAGAAGTGCCAGACTTCAGGACAGGATCAATGGCAATCCGTGTCCCGGGGATGTGAGCTGCATCCTCACGATGGCCAGGACTGCTGGGCAAGGTTTGGAGACCGGTCTCTTCCTGGCTGGTTCCGCATGAATTCAGTGTGCTTTTCTTATTCCACGGCACTGATGCGTCCAGCAAAGCTTGTTCACAAAGTCAGGGTGAAGGGAAACACCGGAATGCCCTTGAGAAAACACAAACTACCCTGAGAGATCTCAGATTCTAGCAGACACGGGAGAAATGATAGGGATAAAGCTGCATAATGAACTGATGGGGACGAAGCCAGGAGAGTTTAAGCAAGGAAGAGCTGAGTAATGGGAGACAAGTTCACTGCCTTCACATCTCCAAAGTGCTGTCAGGGCCTAGAGAGCAGAGTCATTTTGCTAAGGCCCAAAGCCGGGCCAGTAGGAGCTCAATGGGAGAGAGATTCAGACTATCTGGAGGTGCAGTGTCCAGCTGACCCTTGTATTCCTTCTGTTGTTAATGTCACTCATCCCCAAGGTCACCAGGAACATACCTGCAGTCAAAGTTGATCCCTTGCTCTTTGCAGTGGGAAAGAACACGTCCCACAAAGAGTCTCAGGAAGGTGCAGGGGGAGGGGAGGTGCCAGGAATGACTCACTATCAGATTTAAGCCTCTATTAGGCAATGTGGGAGGGCTCAAGGAAGTGGGTTCATGTGATTGGATGCCATCAGCAAGTGGCATAATTCTGTAACTGCGTATCTTAGTAAGTCCTCTGAAAAGGGAAAGAAGAACCCGGCAAGGCTGAAAGTGACATAGAAAGAAAGGAACCATCACTTACATTAGCTGGAAAAAGGATTGTTTGGCATTCCGTGACTGGACCCGTGCACTTACTGTCTGTGTCCAGGCAAGATTACAAAGTGGTCTTGCTATTTGTCTCATTTGCTGCAGTCACCGGATGACCTTGTCTGACTCTAGGGTTCTGTGAGGGTGCTCATGTCCCACGGGAGAAGGTCATGGCCCAGGTAGAGCACCAGGCCAGCTCCTAACAGCACTGAGGCTTAGACGTGAGTGAGTATCAGAGGCTGCTCCTGTCTTTCATGGCCACACAAGAAAATCAGTTCCATAGTTTACCCCACATTGGTTCTGACTCTGAGTGTTCAATGCTGACCTCACTGTCTTCCCCTTAAATCTGACCTTTGTCCAGTGTGCCCCACTTTGGTAAGTGGAACCTCTGCCCACATTGGGACACAGGTGAGATATCTGGGTATCATTCTAACCTCTTCCCACTCCCTTGCCTCCTTGCATTTAATCCCATCACAAATCCCACTGATTCTGCCTCAAGATTAAACTCAAACCCCTAGAAGTATTTTTGCTCCTGTCAGATCTTGACTGCCCAACTCGGCATCCAGGGAGGAGGCCACATGGATGGCCACTGTCCCCTTTTCCACTAGGGCCTGGGATTGGTTTGGACTTCGGAGAAAAGCCAAAGGGGGTGTGCAGGTGAAAGGTTGTACATGGCTTAGGTCACAGTCCCCGTGTGGTGTTGGGACCCTGGTCACTGCGTATGGTGCAGAATCAGGGAGAGAACTCTTTCCCCAACTCCACCAAAGTCTGCCGTCCTCTTGGAGTGAGGTTGCCGGCAGAGAAGGGCAGGTGTGTCCAAGAAAGCTGAAATCTACAGAAACAGCCTGGAAAACACTAACAGAGACCTTGGTGGGGGGGGAACCAGAACAGACAAATAAGAACAGAATTTTCGTGAGCATTTAAAAGTCAGGAGAGACTCAATCTGGAAGTTTTAGGTCAGCAAAATATGAATACAAATATTCATATGATTCTGTTGGTAGACCTAGGCTTGAAAAAGGTGAGGTATTTGGATCTCGTGAAGTCTGTGCCCAGATAATTTACAGGCCCTGGACTAGTGCTTCTCAAACTTTCAGGGGCTAAGGACCCGTTGGTGTTGGTGTTGACTCCCAACCCGTTGTGGGCTATTGGGGGAACTGCTGTGTGTGACCAAGACATGATTTGTTCCCCCTGCAACTCACTGTCTACTTCCAACTACATACAGGCTGGTCTGTACCCTGTTCAAGAAGCCCTTTGATCACATGCTTGGATGTCTCAGCAATGGCCAATTGTTGCAAAAGGTTTTAAATACTTACTTCCACCCATTCTCTGGACTTACTGCTCCTCCACTGACAAGGAGGAATCAGTGGGTTGGGAAAAGCAGGGTGAATGTTTTCTTCCCAGCAGTTCACAGACCAGCACCAATCTGGGAACCTCAGTTTGCCGAACATTGTCCTTGCTCATCAAAGTCAATGTGATCACTTAGAAGTCACCTAGTCTCATATGCCCTCTCCTCAAGACTGTGGCATTTTGCCTAGCCAGAGTTGACTGAATGTCTCAGACTCATAGAGGCCAAGATGGAATTAGGACCTGGGAGAAGTCAGCAAGAATGTGACTGTCCAGTTGCATCTACTGTCAAAGATGATGTGTATATGAGTTTCTTATAACTGCTGTGACAAACACAAACTTGGGGGCTTAAAGAAGTACTAATTGATTTTCTTACAGGTCTACAGATCAGAAGTCCAAAATGAGTCTCAGGGACAAAAAACAAGGCAGACAGAGCTGGTTTCTTCTGGAAGCTCCAGGGAAGAACTCATTTTTGCTTCCTTCCAGCTTCTAGAGTCCATGGCCACACCACCCTAAGACCTGCCTCGACACCACACTGCTGTCTCCAGCCTTTGACCCCCTTGCCTTTCTCTTATAAGGACCTTTTTGATCATAGCTAGGGACCCTAGATAATGTCCCCAACTCAAAATCTTTAACATGATCATGTCTGTAAAGTCCCTTCCCCTGTATAAGTTAAGATTCCCAGGTCCTGGCAATTAGGACATGGACATCTTTGGGCTGCCCATTATCCAGCTACCCACAGTAGGGAAAGAATATATATATATACATACATATATATATATACATATACATACATATGTATATATGTGTATGTGTATACATATATGTATGTGTGTATACATGTATATACATATATACATACATGCATACATATGTGTGTGTGTGTGTGTGTGTGTGTATATATACATAGGAGGAGTCTTCCCACATCAGGCCTGATTTCCACGAAAAAAGGGCCGGTTTTAACCCCTCCTAGGCTTGTGTTCAAACGCGAGTTCAGACATTTCTTTATGGTGTGACCTGTAGCATGTCTTTTAAATCTTTTCTGAGTCTCAATTAGTCCATTTGTAAAGTGTGGTCATCTACCTACCTCACAGGGTTGCTGTTAGCATAAATATAAATGCGTACCCCAAGGGCAGAGCACCCAGTAGGTGCTCTGCAGACGTTCCTTTGATTTTGGGGGGGCAGGTAGTCCATGTATCTTCCATGCCTTGGGGCTCCTTTCTCACTAATCATCCTCAGGGGATGCCTGTTATTGTAACTTCACATCCGTCTCTCCCTTGTTTGTCTTTTATTTCCAGGAAATCCACCCCCCACGCCACCCTCCCATCCAATGCCCACAGCAGCAAAGGCATTTTTCCAGCCTGGCCTAAACAGAGCAGAGACAGCAGGCAGCGCCCAGGAGGCTGGCCACAGGAAGATACACAGCCAGACCTGCCTCCTCCCTGTCCTCTCTGAGGCCAGA
Source organism: Mellivora capensis (assembly GCA_004024625.1). NCBI lineage: Eukaryota > Metazoa > Chordata > Mammalia > Carnivora > Mustelidae > Mellivora > Mellivora capensis. Next base: position 96,530 of record PISX010001586.1, on the reverse strand, counting down.
CATGAAAGGCCTTTACAGAGAGATGCAGGGAATTGTCATCAGAGCCTTTCTTCTCTTGATAATGGTCCTGCCAGAACCAGAAGAAGAAAAAAACATGTTGATGTGCTATTTATTATAATATGTGGGCTGCAGGGTATATACAATCATGGAAATCATTCTTTATCCAAAACTGCTACTGTAATTGTGCCAGTTTTAATACTGTGTACGATCTGAAATTTTCCTACTGGTGGTCTCAAAGAAAAATTAGAGAATTTTAGCATTTTAGGAGAATCCGATGCCATTTAATATATTTTCCAAAAAAATCCAATATATAGTGATTCCATCTCTACTTGCATATATCTAGTGACAGGAAGCTCATTACCAATTTCCTCCAAAGTTCTTGCTGTTTTCTTTAGGGTCTTGAAAGTGAAAAACAACTCTCCCCTCTTCTTTTGTATCAGTTGTGAAAGAGGTAAGTCAGCTGGGGATAATCTATCAGCCTCAATGCTCATAAAGCAGGACTAGAGTAGGAAAATTGGACGTGAAACCAGAATGGGCTTTCTATGCCTCCCCTCTGGTCCAGGGCCAGCTTACAGTGTGAAGTGGATCTGTGAGCAGCCTCCCCCCAACCCAGCCCCTTGGGGGACCCTAGCTACCTCACATGCCACTTGGGCTTAGGGGACACAGGAAGGCAGCCCTGTGCTGCTTTGAGAGAGAGAGAGAGTGGCAGGTGGTCCCTTGCTCCACCATATTCTCAGGGACCAATAAATGCAAACTCTCACCATCTCACCGATGGGGTAAATGCCTCCTCCCATGGCTCGGAGCCAACAAAAGCCCAAAACCCAGTGGAAGCTTTCTCTTTCAAACTTCCAAGTGTTCTTGTTCCATGGGCCAGCGGTAACGCGGTGAGGAGAAGTGTGGTTCTGCCCCATGTGATTGTTTCAGTCAGTCTGCTTGATTGCTTTCTTTACTGAGCCAAAGCCTGTTTTCCATTCAAATCCATCCACCCTTCCCAGTTCTCTGCTCTGTCAAGGACTCCTTGACGATACGTACCACCATGGGCTCCCTCGTCTGGCAAACCTCCGTTCACACCAAGACCCCGCTACTGACTCATCCTGGGCAAATTGCTCGACTTCTCTGAGTCTCCAGATCCTCACTGATGATGGTCCCTCCCTCTTGAGGGTTTATGGCAATCCACTGAGATAACACTCAGCACTAGAGTACTGTCAAAGTTTCATAAGAACTCGCCTGGTGTTCCTGGCTCCGGGAGTAGTGGAAACATCCCATAGTATAATATAGCAGAGAGCACAGAGCCCAGCAGGCGGAAGGACCCCAAGCGGCTGCTCCGGGGAATGCCAAAGAAAACCCAGGGCCCAGACTACACCATTTTCCAGATACCTCATTGAGGGGGAGGTGGCCGAGGCTTGGATCAGTGTGCTCACGCACTCGCATCTGTAGGATATGCGTATTCATCCATCCAACATTTTCTCACTCCTACTCTGATTCAAGCCCTGCTCTGGGGCCTAGAGGCCACTGATGTTAGTCTGAGGCCACCCTGGTCCTCACAGTACCCACACACCTAGCTAAGGCTGCAGTGTGTAGCTACAGAGTGCGTGCCCCAAGAGTCTGAGGAGGAAGATGGCTTCCTTGCGGTGTACTTGGGGATGCTTCCTGGAGAAGCGGGCATGTGAAGTGAGCTCTGAAAGGTGGCTAGAAGTTGATGGGTAGAGTGTATCAATCATTAATGCCACAATACATGCTCTGTAACAACCCACCCCAAGACTCTGGGGCTTGACACAAAAAGCACATGCTTTTGCTTGTGACTCTGTGCCTGGCCAAGTGGCTCTGTTGATCGTGGCTGGGACTTTCACACAACTTGCTGTTGGCTGAACATCAGATGGTCTAGAATGACCTGGACTCGAAAAACAGGGTAACTTTCTCCATAAGCTTCTCATCCTGCAGCAGGATTGTCCACAGACAGTCTCCAAGGGACCACAAGGAAAGAGCAAGCCACGGTGTGCACGTGATCTTCAAGACTCTGTCTGTGTCATATTTGCTGACAAGTCCCGTGGCTGAGGCCAGTGTCCAAGGGAGGACCCCGCAACGTTATGATGCACAGGAAGGAAAGGGGAAGAGTAGAGCCCTTTAACACCATCAGTCTGCACAGATGGGAGGGAAGAGGAGAGCAAGAAGGGAGGCCCAATGTGTCTTCATCACAGGGGAAGAAGGAACTCTCCCCTCCCGTCTGGACCCAGACACACCCCAGTCACCACAAACCTATTTCTTGGGCATCTACATGTGCCTGACATTCAGCACCACTGTCTCATTTCAAGGCAGAAATTCCCATTTTATAGATGAGAAATTAAGGCTTACAGAGGGAAAGAACCAGGATTCTACCCCTGGTCTGCCAGACACAAAACCCTGTGTATTTTTTACCACCTCCCCTTCATGTCCATTAGGAACAGAAAGGGAATTAAAGATTGGACTCCGGGGGCGCCTGGGTGGCTCAGTGGGTTAAGGCCTCTGCTTTCGGCTTAGGTCATGATCCCAGGGTCCTGGGATCGAGCCCCACATCGGGCTCTCTGCTCCACAGAGAGCCCGCTTCTTTCTCTCTCTCCCTGCCTGCTTCTCTTGCCTACTTGTGGTCTCTGTCTGTCAAATAAATAAATAAAATCTTAAAAAAAAAAAAAAAAAAAAAGATTGGACTCTGATGTTCCAGAGCCAGAAGTCTGCCTCTGATCCCACCTTTGGTAGAGAGCTACCCGCTTTCTACCAAGCCTCACTTTGCTCCAGAGCTCCCCCTCCTTACCACCACCAAGACCCTCTCCGCACTCACCGCCCGCACTCCCAAATCCCTATTTGAGCTTAATTAGGTTTGCACTAAGTTCATGAGTTTCCATAAACTTAATGGGCTCTAAAGAGAAAATAGAGATCTTTCTCGCCAGGTGTTTATTTCCTTCCCAAGTTGTCCCCACTGCACTCTGAGACTCATTTCCAAGTTCCATCTGGTTAATGGGTGCAGGTGAGATTGAGCAAGGCAAGACATCCCCTCCCCATCGTGCCCCCACCTTGGCTCCAACCATAGCACACTCAGATGTTCCCCACTCCCCTCACAAGACGGGAATGAAGTAAGGAACTCAACAGGCCAGGCTCTGCCCCAAATCCAGCCCTCACATCTGGCCCTAGACATCTTTGAAAAGGGCCAGAGATATTTCTTGATTACCTACTATGTGCTAAGCACTGCACCCATACTCTGGCATTTCCTTGAGCAAACTGGCAGAGTATAGATTCTACCTCTGTTGATCTTGGCTTCTTTCGAGCTAAGGAAATGGATTTGTAGGGGTAATTTGCACCAGGTCACCCAACTATATAAATAATAACTAATAATAAAATTTAAACCTTGCCTGTCAACCATACACCCACCTACCTCCCCTCTCTGTGGACTAGGCAAGCCTATAGGTAGTGATCTTGAAAGCAAAAAAACCAAATCCCCCCCCACGGCAAAGGCAAAGGAAAAAACCCCAGGCAGTGGCCTCTGGAGGGTAGAGATGACCAAAGTCTTTGTTCTCTCTCTCTTTGTTCTCTTCCTCCCCAGGGAGGCTGCTCAGTACCCTGTTCCAGGACATGTGGTTCCCACTGGTCCTCAGTCTGAGACAAATATGATATGACCTTCACCCAGGTCCATAGGTCGTTGGGGGGAACCGATTCTACCCGGGGCTCAGAGGAAGCTTGGTGGCTAGGGGACGGTCTGAGTGGGTTGTGAAGGATGAGGGAAGTTCACAGAGCAGATGGAGAGAGACAGAGGGAGCCCTGAAACAGAAAATGCAAAAGGCCAGAGACTCGAGAGCCTTTGCCTTATCCCTCGAGTGGGTCTGGGATCAGGTAAGTCCAGAGGATGAAATATCAGGGCTATGGAAATGGAGAATGGCTTCCAAGGGCCTCAAGTGCCCGAAAAAGCTGTTCGGGTTTCATCCTGTGCACAGCGGAGGGTTTTTAAGCATATAAAGCCACATGACCGTAGCTGGGATTTGGAAAGCTCCGTCCAGGGAGATTTTTTTGAGAAGGTAGATACTAAGAGAAAATGAACGTCGGAGGGCCTGTGACAGGTCAGGTAACAGGGCACTACGTTCGGGCCCTGTGAGCTTTCCCAGTCATGCTGGCACAGGAGTCTGCAAACTTGGGCCAGGGGGTCACCTGCCCCCTGCTGCCTGTTTTTTGTAAATAACATTTGAAAAAAACAGCGTCACCATCCACTTATTTACGTACTATCCCGGTTGTTTTCCTACTACACCAGCAGGGCTGAGTGGTTGCCACCAAGACTGTCCCGCCTGCAAATCCTAAAATATTTACTCTCAGATCATTTTCAGGAAAAGCTTGTTGGTACCTGTGTGCGAGGGAACTGCTATGATCCCATTTTACCCACGAGGAAACCAAGACCCTGAGAGGTGAGGCCACCTGCCCAAGGTCACACAGCCTGTAAGTGGAGGCAGAGGGGTAGACCAGGAGGCCTGTGGCAGAATCATAGAGTGAAACTGGGAAGGCGGCCCCAGAATGCCTGACCCCAAAGCCACTGTGGCGATCCCTCTGGCACCACCCGGTCCCCTTGGGTCCAGCCACCACTGAAGTCAGCCAAAGGGACTCAGGCGCCTCTTTGTCAGCCAGAGCCCTCCCTCTTGTCCCCAAACCAGCATCAAATGACTAATTTAAAACCTAATGCTTCCACCACGTCCACCCCGGCTGCCCCTTCTTCGGCTTATCGCATCCTATTCAAATCCAAAATAAATTATTTCAGCTCTGCAGTCTTTGGATAAAGAAAAAAAAATGAAATTAAAAAATAAAAGAGGAAGAAGGAAAAGCTTTGAAGGGCCAGCCTGCCTGCCTCCCTCGCCTGCAGTTTCAGGTCTTTTTTCTAAGCCGGCACTGATAACCTTCAGGGGATGCTGGGGCCTGGGCTGCCAGGACAGAGCCACACCTCTTCCCATTCCCTCGACCTTCCGCAGGTAGCAGGACAGAGACAGGCAAAGGTTTAGGCACACGAGAGCCCTCTCTGTCCCTCCAGCTTGACAAAGCCCTGTCCACCTCGACCAATCACAATCCCATGTTTTCAGTGGGGAAGGATCACGGGAAAAAAGCGGGTGGGGAGGGGGTACCCATTGATAATCATTTATTCATTCTTCAAGTTTGTATTATTCACTCTTCTGTATATACACCAGGGGCTGGGCTAAAAGCCAGCCGTGTACCATTCTCATCAAACCATCAAGCCCACTGCCTTCCCAGTGGACAAAGCCTTTTCTCTTTGATCTCCCCAGACCCTTCTGTTAATTCCCTGAGCAAGCTGGGGGCAAGATCATTAAAGGGCTTCCCTCCATGGATGGGGTGGGTAGGTGAGAGAATGTCTCCAGTTCTCTCCCTGAGAGTCCCCGGCAGCAGAATGGGCTGGTTAAGTCTGGCCAGACTGACGTGGGCTTGCCAGCTGTGTGATCATGGGACAGGGCCCTTCCCCTTTCTGAGTCCCATTTTACCCATTTCTGAAATGGGAAAAAAAAAATGAAATCTATTTGGTGGGATCATGAAGGGGCTTAAAATGAACAGTAGTAAGAATTTCATGCGCAGTAAGTTCTCACTGAATGATTGGCTGGTCTGGTATCGATGCTGATGTTGCTGACGGGTAAGACGACAAAGGAGGAGGGGAAGGACAGTGGCGATTATTTGGCATCACCTTATTCTGCCTCGGTGTAATGCCAAAATACTGGTGTGGGTCCTGACTGCACCTCAGATGTCCCCCTTGACCTTGGACAGATCTTCCCCCTTCTCTCGTCTCAACTTCCACAAGTGAGGGAGACGTGCAAGACAATCTCTGAACCTTTGTGTTGGTCTCACTTGCTGGGAATTTAAGCCCCAAGAAGCCAGAAGGGACCATCCCAGGCCCTGAGTGGAGGGAACAGAGGGAGGCAAAGCCAGAGCGGACACCTTGCACGTGGAATGCCTCAACTATCTTTAAAGAAGACGTGCTCCTTCCAGCCCCGGGCAGCCTTCCCTGATTCCAGAGGGACAGTGTAGACAGAAAACCCTGGCAGGGAGGATCAGAATCTGTGTCACAGATTTCCTGAGCATTTCAGAGGGACTCCATGTGCGTAGCAGCTGGGGACCATCCTTGAGGGGGTGTTTGAGGAAACTGCTGGAGGGGGGGCGGGGTGTGTCTCCAGGAGCGCACCTGGAACTGAGGATGTCTTCCCCACCTTACCTCTTGCCCCGGTCCTCAGCAGTCTCCATTCCCAGGTGGACGGGCCCGACTCAGATGCCCTCAGTGCTCAGATGGGATGGCCCATGTACAGGGAATGCCCGAGACACAGCCATGGGCTTTTGCCATCGCCCCCTGTCTGGGAAGGTGTGCAGGTGGGAACCAAGACTCCATACAAGGGCAGACTGACATCCAGCCACTGCATGAGGTCAGGGGCAAGTTCATGGACCTGCCCACCTCTCCCTCTCCCTGCACTCCAGGCTCCCTGGTGCATACTGACTCCCAATAAATAATGACTTATGCACCATTCCGTGGCCTGACCCCCAAAATGACCCTGAAAGCCCTTGGGAGAGATCTGACCTCTGTTTAATTCTTCTGAGGAAGAATTACCCTCAACCCCTTTGTTCAGGACGGTCCCTCCCCACAGCCCCAAGTCCAAGCAGGATAATCAGGGATTCCTCATCTCAGAGCTGTGTGACTTGGAGCAAGTTCATGAAACTCCCAAGTGCCTCCCTCTGTACAATGGAAAGAACCATCCCTGCAGCCCAGACTTGTCAGCAGGATCGAAAGCCTTAAGACTGCCTGGGTTGGGGAGTTTCTATGGTGGGGGCGGGGGTGGGGGGGTAGTTGCTTGTTCATTGTGTGTCAGGCAATATGCTAAAGGCGCACAGCCGTGGGCTCATTTAATCCTTGCAGCCTCCCTTTGTCCCCGCGTTCCACGGCAGGGAGACGAGGCCCTGAGAGAACGAGTGACGTTCCCCGTGTTGCTCAGCTAGTGAGCCGCAGAGCCGAGCTTCGGAAACAGGCTCTCAGAGGCTGTGCTCCCCGGCTTTCATCATGACGGGCCTGGGACGGTCTAGATCCTAATCCCTGCCTGGCCCACCAGGACTCTGAAGCTCAGGGAGGTTAAGGGCTTGCTCAGAGCCATGCAAGAGCTCAGTAGTTGTGTGGCTCCCGTGGACCCCGGCTGGGGGCAGAGCTGTTCCACCTGACCCAAAGCCCCCAGACTGTCCCTGTGACTCCCAGATGCCTCTGCTCACCGTGTCCCATTACTTAAAAAGAAGGAAAGAAAAAAACCGCCCTGAATAGTTAGCAGCAATGAGGCTGATGGAAGACATCACATTGGTATTAAATTATGGATAGAGCTGGGCTTGCAGCCCACTCCCTCCCCCTGCCACGCTCCAGCCTCCTCGCCCACCTCTGGGCCGGCCTCTGACAGCTTGTCAGGAAAGGTTTCTCTGTACTTTGGGTGACTTGCTAATGGGCTGATTATGCCACTGGTGTGACCAGGAGAGAGTGAGGAAGCACCTTGGCTTAACCTCCAAACCTCTACAAGGAGCTTTCACATCCATCCAGAGAAGAGCTGGACCCTCTGGGGTGGGGTGGGGGTGCTGCATAACCTTCTCCCTCGGTGCCTTTTCCCAAATGGCACTTAAGGCAGGCAGCCTGGTGTAGGGAAAGGTTCAGAGAGACCAGATCTTCCATTCCAGCTCCAAGACCTACCTAGCTGTGTGAACTTTGGGAAATTCCTTGCCTTCTCTGAGCTCTGGCTTCCTCCTCTGCACCATAGAGATAAATAACAGTACAAACCACATAAGGTCCTGACAAGGTAATGTGAGAGGAACAGGCTCAGGGGCAAAGATTGAAGTTGGATCTCAGGCTTCTTGAGTCTAGCGTGTTAGTAGAGATGACAGGGTGGGAATCGGCAATTAAAATAAAAAATAAATAAACTGTACCTCTGAAGAAAATTGAGATGGAAGGAAAAGGTGCACTGATGAATGATGTCCTCAGCCACTTTCTGATGGCCAAGACTTAAGCCTCTAACTGCCCCCAAGTGGAAGAAAGGTTACAGTTGACATGGAGGTAGTGAGGTGGCCCAGGCAAGAGGGAGATGTGCACAGGTAAGGAATCGCCTCTTATTAGATGTTTATTCTGAGCCAGGCATTCTGTGAACCGCACCCTGTCAACCCTCTAAGCAGCACCAGGAAGCAGGCTTCTAATTTACCCATTTCACAGATGAGGCAAGTGAAGTTCAGAGAAGAGGATTGCCCTGCTGAGAATCACATTGCTAAGTCATAAAACCAGGGTCTAAACCCTTGTAAACCTGACCACAAATCCTTCGTCTTCTCCACACACCCATGGCCTGATGGGCCACCAGATCAACCAGCTGCCTGGATCTGCCCGTGATGCCCTCAGTACCTGCTGTCCGGCCTGGAAAGGGGAGGTCAGGGCAGAGCTGAGGCCAAAGGGCAGGCGGAGAAAAGGAAAAAGTCCCCCACTGCCTGGGGATGGTAGGAGGAAGAGGAGAACCAACAGATACATGCTTCTGAGATGCATGGCTGGTGTCGGCAAATTGATTTTCCTTCACCTCTATGGACCTCCCCCTTTCCACTTAGACTTGGGACTACTCACACCTGCCTCAGCAGGATTAAATGAGATGGTGTAGGGTGCTCTACAGAGGACCTGGCTCACGGGGGGTGCTCAATAAGTATCAGCTGCTCTCCATGGCAGCATGCCCACCAAGTCCAGGTGAGAACACGAGCCCCAAAGAGCTCATGATTAAAGCGTGTGTGCTTCCATCATTCACACGTGTGTGTCTGTGCAGGTGCATGTGCAGGTGCGAGCATGGGTGTCCTGGGTGAGCATGGGCCGGGCTTGCCACCAGGGTTGTTGAAATAACATCTTGCCCGTCCTCAGGATGCCTTAGGAGAGAAAGAGAATAAGCGTGAAAGCGACCAGAAAGGGAAAAGAGAAAACTGAGAGAGAGAAAAGAAAGGGAAGAACATCTGGAAACTCACGGTCTGTCTCTCTGTCTCTCCCTGTCTATTTCTGAGTGTCTCTCTCCCTGTATATGTGTGTGTGTCTTTGTGTCTCTCTCTGTCTCTCTCCTGGTCTCTCCCTGTCTCTCTCTCTCACACACACACACAGAGCACACAGTCTCCGGGCAACAGCCATGCACATGGCCCTACTGCATCCAGGCACAGGCTTGTACAGACACTCCTTGACCTCTGCCAATGTTCACTCTCCCTCTTGTCCCTGCGCACACACCCGTGACCCAGATAGCATCAGACCCACATATCAATCACCCATCCACCCAGGCTGGCTCCAAATCTGCATTCCTGCTCTACGGGGAGCAATCTCTCTACATCCACAGCCATAGCAGAACCCCGTGGGAGCCCACACTGCACACAACTCTCTGCATTCTCCACCGAAACACTTGTCCTTACCATGGAACCGCCTTCCCACTGTCGTTCTCTTGGGCCACCCACACATGGGGACCTGCTAGGGGTTGGATGTTGGGGGGACATATGTGATAAGAGGGAACCTTTCTTCCTGGCCCCTGATGTTTCCTCCCAGATGTAAAAGCATAATCAGTGTAATTCCCGCTCGCTTTCTCTAGCATGCGCATGCTCTCTCTCTCCCTTCTCTGCCCAGGGGACATGGGGAGAATTATGTTATCTGATTTGTGAATTGAGGAAGAAAAACTACGCATGCTCAGCTCAGCTCAACTCAGCCCTCCTTCTTGGGAACAAGCCCGAGCTCCGGGCATGTAGTTCTCTGCTCCTCCTGGCTGCCATATTGGGAGAACATGTCTGCCATCCAGCACTCCTCCAACTGGATGGGTGAGCTTTCCCAAACCTCAAGGCCAGTGAATAGAGACTATTAGCCCTCACACTAGGTCATGAGCTGCCTCAGAGACCCTGACAACATACTCACCATCCATCCAAACAGTGTACACCCACCCACCATCTTACATGCATACATTTCCCTTCTCATCTAAAACCCATTCCAATTTACAACCTACCTCCCATAGTAACCCCACACTGTTGGTACAGATGCATACCTTTCCCTGTGCACCTCCCCGCCCACATGCCCTTCCCTACCCCCATTCCCCGTGTCCCCATGACAAGCCCCTCCTAACTTTTCCTCCAACTCCCCTCCCACACCACCCGGATCTCACTGCAAGTCATCACCCTGCCAACACAGGCAAAACCAGGTCATGTCACAGAGCAATTCTGCCCAGCCCGCCAGATTTTTCACTTGGCTCAGATAGATAACTAACAGGACCATCTTCCCAGCTAATGGGAAAGAAATCTGGTGGGCTCAATTGCTGCTGATATGCATTTAAATGGCTGCATCTAGGAGGGAAATCTAAAATGAGAGCTTGAAGGGAGGCTGGGACACTGGGGGAAATTTCGCTGTAATAACTGTGTGAGGCGAAGCAAATCAACAGAAAGCTGTACACTTGCTTGGGAAGAGAGAGAAGACTCTACTGTAACACGTGCACTTGGAAACTTATTGCAATCTTAACACTTAATAGAATGGCATTAGTGTCACGGTTCCTTATGTATAAACTCCACCCGCCATACATAATGAACGCAGAGCTATTTCTCAGTGCATGTGATGCTTGGATGTGGGTGCAGGCAGAGGTTATGTGCTTAATGATCTCTTTAGATATCTTGTAGCCCAGAAGTACAGATGGAGCCTTCATTTGAAGACAGAGCAGACCTAGTTCAAAGCTAGGCTCTCCCACTTATACATTAGGTGACCTTGGACAGATTTCTTCACTCAGGAAACATCCATCTCCTTGTCCATAAAATAGAGATAATGATGCATACCTCCAGAGTTGAATCAAAGATTCCATAAGTCATAAAAAAGCACTTGACAAATAATAAGCCCTTCATACATATCATTAATAGCCCTGGTTTGAATCTTGCCTCCAACACTTCTTAATGGAGTAACCTTGAGAAGGCTATGTCACCTCCCTTTTCCTCAGTTGCTTCATTGTAAGATGGGGACAATCACAGCCCTTACCTGGGTGATGCATGCAAAGCGCTGAGAGCAATGCCTGCGCTTTCTACTTGCTTGATTCACACCAGTTACCAGCAGCATCACCACCACTGGTTAAAGATGCTAAAGTTTATCAAGCACCTATTATGTGGTGCCTTGAAGGACAGAAGAAAAAAGAACATGAACCCAGACCGTAAGCCTGTGAGCTGCCCTAAAAACCACATTTCTGAGAAGTGGATGAAAGAATCAGAATGATACAACCAAAAGAAGAGAAAACTCAGGGAGATGTGTTTACAAAGCACAAATGCCTTAAGGTTTTCATAGAACAAGGAAAATGAGTTTGTTCTGTGGGGCCAGAGAGGGCTGAGCCAGGACTGGGGTGGGAACAATGAGGCTAAAGGGGTCTAATTTTACCTGCATTCAATGAACTTTCGAATGAATTATCTAACAATGGATGACCAAAAAGTTTTAAAAGATTAAAAAAAAACTCTCTCTTGCAGGAAGTAATTAAGTAAATCTTTAACCATTTAAGAAGAAATGGAATCCCATAATTTGAGGGAAATTTTGATCATCATTCTACCCAACCACAGCTACCATGTCCACATGCCTACTGGGAATGAGCTCACCAATTGCTTCTTACCTGGTTTCAAAATGTAGCTACAAGGATTTGTAGCTTTCTATTAAAAATGTTTCATCACAATGTCCACTTGATGATGTTTTATTTTCCTGGAAGTTATGAATTCAGCTTCAGCCTTAAGGTTACCTCCTCCTCTAGCCATAGGATGGCCTCAGGATCAATGGTCCCTGGTCTTAGATGGGACTTGGGAAACATAGTGTATGTGGTCCATGGTGAGGACCATGATGATATCCATGGGAGGTAGCCAGAGGGAATAGCAAATGCAAAGGCCAAGAGGAAGGAAGAGGACAGCCTGTCTTTGCCTCTGGAGCAGCAAGAAATGAGATTGGGGGAAGCAAGAGGCCAGATCATGAATGGTCTTGGAGGCCATCATGAGAACCGTGGATTTGGGGTCTTGAGTGTGATAGGAAGCCAAGGGCAGGACTCAAGGGGAGGAATCACATTTGACTTGCTCCACTCCTACTATTCTTCATCTCAGTTAACCTCCTCATTAACCATGTCCCTCAGGCCACAAACCTTAGATTTATCCCTGACTCTCCTCTTTCTTTCCTGTTGGCTCTGTTTTAGAATGGAGTGCGTCTCTGATCACATTGCATCACCTCATCCCTGCCACCTGAGCCAAAGCCATGTACCACCTGGATTGTGGCAGGACTGTCTCCCTTCCACTCTTACTCCTCAATCCATCCAGGAAAGTGCCACTGTATATCACGCACAGCCACATATATGCATTTGCCTGGTAGAAAAAACCGTTTGCGAGGAGAAAGAAGCATCCTTTGTGTAGAACAGGAAGACTTCTTCCAAAGAAAGAGAACCAAAAGCAAATCCAAGAATAAGAAGTTGAGATACAAGACATCTAACTCAGAGATGGTAGTAATAATGTAAGCTCCGGAGGTCTGTGCAGAAATCCTGAGATGTCTGGGCTTCCACAGAGGATAGAAGGAGGATCTGAGCCAAATGTATCTGGGTCTTAGGAGGCTGAGAAATTCCAATTCACTTCTGTGATATGAATACATCTAATATATTATGGAGAAGGAAATACAACAAACTGGTAAGAGGCAACTGTGCAAGCAGGGATAATCTTTTCTTTTCCTCATTTTTCTCAAGCTTCAAAATTGCCAACAGTGAATATGTTTTATAATCATAACAAATATATTAGAAGTAAAAATCATCAGATGGGATCCCATAAGTTTCTGCATTTCTCCTGGTATCGATTGAATGCCTAAGAGAGTAGGACAGGTTCTTCCTGTTCTAGAGAACACATTCGAATGATGGACTTGAAGCTGGACAGTGAAATATCACAGACTGGGGTTGAATGTCAATGCTGACTCCTATGAACATTTGATGGGCTCTGGGCCATAGACGTATCTCCCCATAGACATATCCTAAGCCTGTGCTGCTAGTGTTTGTGACCTGAGCACACGATAGCTTGTTCACTGGTTGCATTTTGCAGGATTCCATCTGGAGTTGCAAGCTTCTAAGACCATTTCTTCTTTTCTTTTTTTGGGTTGAGGGGGAGGGGCAGAAGGAAAAGGAGAGGAAGAATCTTAAGCAGGCTCCATGCCCAGTGCAGAGCCCAATGAGGGCTCTATCTCATGACCCTGAGATCCTGACCTGAGCCAAAATCAAGAGTCAGACACTTAACGGATGGAGCCACCCAGGTGCCCCGTGCTGAGACCTTTTCTGAGTCTGAATCTGTCTTCCAAAACATCCACAGACCCTCCCAGCATCCTGTCCCTGGCAAACTGACGTATGCATGCCATTCACATCTTTATTCAGTTATAATGTCTAACAAATATTTACCAAGCATGTCCCACGGGTCCGGCCACATTTTAAGAGGCTTACATGTTTTAACTCAATCCTCACAACCCATAGATAGATGTTAGCAGCAGCATCATTTGATAGATGAGCAAAATGAGGCATCTGGAGGTTAAGTATCTTCTCCAAGACTTCAGCAAATAAAGGGGCAGGAGGCGGGATTTGGCTCTGTGCTCTTTGACACCACACTATCCATCTCTCAAGTTCTTTAGGTCCTGCTCTGGGTCGGGCTTTCTGATAGTGATGCAGACCCAGAAAGGACTAGGCACCTCTCTGCAAAAAGCCTAGGAGGTGCTGTGTTTAAATATAGTCAGTGTTATGCTGACTTTCCTACTGTGGGTCCTTGGGCAAGATACTTACCCACTCTGTTCTTTGGCTTCTTCCCCTCCAAAAAGGAAACTGAAATTAATGCCTGCTTTATGAAATAGTCGAGAGGATTAGACGGGTTACACAAGTAAGGTACTTAGAGCACCTGGCACGTACAAAGTGCTCAATTAATGTTATAAATTATTATTAATTATTATTACTATTATAGGATATAATGCAACACAAAAAGAAGACTGCTCCGTGCTTCCTAAGAGGTCTTCAGAGAGGTGCTGAGAGCTGAGTATTAGAGGAGGAGCAGGCCTTTGCTGTCTGTAAGCAGCGAGGAGAAGCTCAGGCTTTGCAGGCTGCGGGACAGCAGGAGCCAAGGCCCGGAGGTCCCCAGGCATGAAGCAGCACATCTTCACTCCCCGTGGGCTTTGAACCACAGGCTGTTGTTCTCCCCACACCGAGGAATTGGGGGCAACTTCCACTGCTGACCTGTGCAAACCACCCTAATGTGTGGCCTCTGGGGTTGGATGGCAATGGAAGACTTTTTCTGGGCTTTAGCTCTGTTTAGCGCTGGAAGAGCGCAAGCTTCAGCTTCAAAGAGAAAAGGCATTTGAAAGGCTTATGAAAGGGCTTAGGAGCCTTCTTGTACATCAAACACGCCTTACAAAGCAACATTCTGATGAGTTAAGTGCAAATGAATCAGAAACACAAGGATTAAATTTCCCTTGAAATACATATAGGTTTAAAGATTAAGAGGAAATTGCCTGGCGAAACGTGTTTCGGGTTAAACACTGCGAAGGAGTTCAAGTTGGTTCCTGTCTGCCACTTGCCTTTATGATTAGTGTAAATAACAACAATAATAATAGTATCAACACTGCTTGATATACTTCTGGCTCCCTCGGGGCCCACGGGAAGCTGGTAGGTAGGTGCAGAAAATGTTTACACGTAATGATTAAAATGGAAGGACACGCAGGGAACCAAGATGGCATGCGAGAGCTGGGCCGCTGTCTGTTAAACCAGTTTCTGCTTTGCTGCTTGACTCCCAGCTGGACTATATCTCCCACGCTGTGTTTCAGCCAACAGAACACGGGCTTAGCAGGGTATGTCACCTCTAGGTCTGGCTCTAGGTAATCTTGAAGGCCACATGTTAAAGATGGCAGAGTCTTTGTCCATTCCACAGCCGGTGGGCATCATGTGAACCCAAAATAAAGTATCGTGTGAAGTCATCAAATTTTTAGGACTTCTTGTCTCAGCAGCGAATGAATGTCCCTGTCACACAGACAGACAGTTGAAGGACCACATGGTAGAATAAAAAGAAACTCAGACCATAGTTCTGGGCACCTGAGTTCTAACCTCTGCCTCGAACATGCAGTGTGGGGCTCTGGGCCAGGCCCCTTCCCTAACTCTGGGTCTCAGTTTCCCTTCTGGTAAAATGAGGAGAGTAGACATGGTGCTTGCCAAAGCCTGGCTGTAAGTTTGCAGATTAAATGATTCTAAATAACAAAGTTGAATTCTCTTCTCGTCAACAAAGGTTTATTAAACACCTACTACTTTTCAAGCATTGGAGCTGCAGAGATACACAAGTCCAGGCACTGAGAGTGTAAGCTTAAAGGTAAATGATTATAATATAAAAGAGTAGAAAGCAAACGATAGATGATAGATAGATCAGGGGAGAGAGAGAGAGAGACCAACAGGATTTGCCTGGAGGAAGTGGAAGCATAAAAGAAAGCCACCAGAGGGGCACCTGGGTAACTCAGTTGGGTAAGCGTCTGCCTTCAGTTCAGGTCACAATCTTGGGGTCCCGGGATCGAGCCCCATGTGAGACTCCCTGCTCAACGGGGAGTCTGCTTCTCTCTCTCCCTCTGCCTCCTATTCTCCACCCTGCTCTCTCTCTCTCTCTCTCTCTCTCTCTCTCTCTAATAAATCAATAAAATCTGGAAGGAGGGAAGAAAGGAAGGAGAAGAAAAGGCAAGGAAGCCATGAGAAGACAATGACATTTGAACTCGGCTGGGAGGAGGGAAGGTTGCTGTCAGGCTGACAAACAGCCTTCCATACAGATCCAGGGACTTCATAGCTGAAAAGGGCTCTTATTTCACAGATGGAGAAACTAAGGCCCAGAGGACTTACTTAGACACATTGCTGATTAGTAGTAGCATACTTGGGGGTCATTAACAAATTTCCCAGAGTTTCAGTCCCAGTCCAGAATTTTTTATAGCAGTGAAAACCTCTGGGAGGTAAACAGGGCATCCCCCACAAGGGGTGGGGTAAGAGGATCTGTCTTGGTCCATTCGGACTGCTGTACAAAATACCTCAGACTGGGTAGCTTATTAGCAAAGACCATGTGCCTGCATCGTGGGAGAGGGAGAGGACCATGTGCTTGCATCGTGGGAGAGGGAAAGGACCATGTGCCTGCATCATGGGAGAGAGGTACAGGCTTCTCAAATACCTTCAGTGGCAAAAACGTCCTGGGGGTCCTCTGGCGCCTCAGACCAGAGCAGGAGGTATATTTGTTGTCCACAATTGATGTAGCAGCTTGCCACAGATCCAGCAGCTTAAACAATGCAAATTCACTTATCCTACAGTTGTGTAGGCTGAGAGTCCAGCAACAGGTGGACTGAGCTGAAATCCAGATATCAGCAAGGACTGTATCCCTTTTTGGAGGCCCTTGGTGGGCAGTCCACTTCCTTGCTCCCAGCGTCTACCAGCTCCCATCATTGTATCCTGAGTGTCTAGAACAGCATTTTGTGCAAAGTAGATGTTCCTCTCAAGTTTCTGGAGGCCACTTGCATTCCTTGGCTCATGGCCCTTTACCCTCCACATGCAATGCCAGCAGGGGTGGTGGGAGCCTTCTGGGATATTGTACCTCTCTGACATCCTCTCCACCCCCCCTTATGTTTATAAGGATTCTTGTGATTACATTAAGGCAACCTGCATAATCCAGGACATTCTCCCTATTTTAAAGTCACCTGATTAGCATCTCAGTGTAATCTTCTACCTTAATTCCCCTTTGCCACATCATTTACCATATTCCCAGGTTCCAGGGTTTAGGACATGGACATCTTTGGGGGACCATTATTCTTATTATCACAGAGGAGAAAGTGTCTTTTCATTCTTTTATTCTTTATTAAGTGCCTGTTGTATGCCATTCACTGCTCTGGGGTCTATGAACAGAGTAACAAGACAGACCTTTTCTCTGCTGTTGTAGAACACAGTCAGATGAAAAAGACACGGAAAGGGACACCAACCAGTAGTGATGGCACAACAGAGGAGGTATGGTGCCAGGGGTTGGAAGACATCTCCAAACCAAATGCATCTGAATTTTTTGCTTTGCCTCATGCCCCGATTAAGAGTCAAGACGTATCTCCCAAACGGGTTAGTCTCTACCAAAAAAAAAAAAGAAAGAAAGAAAGAAAGAAAGAAAGAAAGAAAAGAAAAAAAAAGGAAACAAGATTTATTTTTAATGAACCTGTCTTGGCTCTGAATAATCACTGCTTCCTATTCTAGGATGACTTTATTATAGCTTAGTTTGGATGCTTGTTTGAGTGAAACATCAGCCATGTACCAAAGGCTGTTCTAGATGCTGAGGATACAATGTGAGAAAGACGGCACAGCCTACAGGGAGGTGAAGATGAGTCTGTGTGCTGCCACCACAGAGGACGACAGTGTCTTTACTCTTCAATGTGGGGTCCTGGGGAGCAGGACAGTGTGCTCATAGCAGATAGCAGATATTACAATATATGGACAAGAAACCACAGCCAGGGGTTCACAGGTTAACAAAGGTCAAGAAGAGAGTCTGTTTCAAAACATCAAGAGGGGGGCACCTGGGTGGCTCAGTGGGTTAAAGCCTCTGCCTTTGGCTCAGGTCATGATCCCGTGGTCCTGGGATCGAGCCCCACATCGGGCTCTCTGTTCCTCAAGCAGCCTGCTTCCTCCTCTCTGCCTACTTGTGATCTCTGTCTGTCAAATAAATAAATAAAATCCCTAAAAAAAAAAAAAAAATCAAGAGCCACCCTAAAAACAGTCTGAGTCCAAAAGCAGAGACTGGATTTCAAGGATCAAACCAGCCCCTGGGAGCAGGCAGAGAGGAGTCAGAAGGACACTAGTGAGTTAGTCTACAGAAGGTACTCCTACCCATAATATGAGCATTGAATAAAGTTCAACTAAAATAGGAGATGTTTTCTTGGTCCTCCACAGATGAGTAAGTGTTTCCAGGTGTGGTGGTAGGTGTTGGCCCAGCATCGTGGAATTGACATGAGGTCATACCTGGGCTACCGTGATGGAGGATGAGACACACAGACTCAGCCACCCCACTTGCCCCCAGTGGTGACCAGCCAACCATCAGACATGTAAGCATACCCAGCAAAGACCAGAAGAAACGCAACTAAACTCTGACTAAAAAGACAAATTCCCAGACTCATGAGCTAAATAAATGCTCATTGTGTTAAGCCAGTGAGTTTTGGGGAGGTTTGTTACGCAGCACTATTACGATTATATAAATTGATATCCATATCCATGCTGCAAGGAGCACTGGGAACAATATCTAGTATTTTCAGCCTCACTAATGAGAAAGAATAATGGTTGCTGGGTAGACAACAAACAATGTCTGCTACAGCAGCCAAGAGGAATGACAAATATCTACAAGTCCATAAAAAAGCAAAGATAATGCTAGTGCTTCCATGTAATTCTTCAAAAGGGATTGGCCAGTGGGTGAAGGGTTAAGCAAGGAATGAGATCAAACTAGCCAAGTTCTTATGCAGCCAAGATTTATCGTGTCTTTCTGCCTGAGTTGTGATGATAAATACATCAGGGACTGTATTATCAGCAAGACAATGGCAAAATCATGGGATGGCTCCCTATAATACAGAATTCATGAGTCTCTGGAAGTAGTCTGTATTAAAGCACTTCCCCTAGGTCATTTCAGCAGAGTTTGGACATTCACATTTTTAATACATAGTCCAACTGAGTTCCCACGCCTGGCAAATCTCTCAGAGAATGCTCACAACCACACCCTGGTGTGGTCCAAACCAAACCCCACAACCAAAAGTGGAATTAACCCATGTCCTCAGCTGGGTCTTCCACAGTCCCTTGTATTAGGGTTGTGTGTTTTATTTCCAAATAACCTCCATGACCTCTTGGAACACTTCCCTCCACCAGAGGAGGTTGATGTCAACCCCCATCTCAGATGAGAACACGGAGGGGCTCAGAGGTTGTCCCTTGCCCGCTGTCATGAACAAAATGGGGAGAAAGCTTTCACTCCTTCTGTTTTGCAGCTCTGTCCACAGAGCTCCCTGTGTCTTCCCCCTTCACCTAACTTGAATCTCTGCTCAAACACCACCTCTTCGAGGACAACTTGCTGAATCACCCTTTCTACATTACTACCCTGTGTCGTTCCCTCACTCTGTTTTATTTTTGTTAATAGCCTTATGCTGCCTGACATGCTGTCACATATTTTCCTATTAATTTTTAGTAAGTCTCCTTGATAAGAATGCAAGCTTTCAAAGGGCAAGAACCTTGTTATGCTTACAGCTATATTCCCAGTACCTATGGCAGTGACTGACACATAGTAGACGGTCAAGAAATATTTGTTAAAGAAATGAATGAATGAATGAATGTGATAATCAGGTTGACCTCTATTCCACACCTATGGAGGCTCAGAGCCGTCCAGGGTCATTCTAACTCTGACCTCTTGCTTCTGCAGAATGTATCTATTAATGGAACAGTTCCTTTCTGCTCATGTTTCACCTCTATCCCACACCACCTAAACCCAGTGAGAAACGCAGATGTCTCCAAAATTGTCACCGGAAACTTTCCATGCCATGCATAGCATTTTCAAGCAGAGTCAAGTTTACTCATTTGGCATAGGGAGTGAGAGAAGAGATTGACATTATATGAAGACAAACAATTTCACAGCACACATTAGGCATCACAGCTTTTAAGATGTCCTCTGGTCCCATCACCATCAAGGATTTTCCAGGGTACTTCCCCCAGTCCCTCATCCTTCTTGCTCTCAAGCTCCCCTTCTCCTTGCCCCTCCCCTCCCTTCCCTCTCACCTCACCTTCCTAGGTAAAATGCACTTTGGGCATCTCTTTTCAGTGATTTACCTGCCCTGGCCCCTCTGCCCCACAATGGCATTTTCATGAACCAAGACAACAACTTCCCTAGAAGAAATTCTCCCAACTTTTAAGAAGTTTGCTCTGATATGCTGGGGAAAGTCTAGGAGGATCAGAGCTCCCTAGGCTATAAACACAAAGCAAGTTGGAAACAACCACCCTTTCTTATACACCTATACATCCATTACCTTGTTGAAGCCTCCCAGACACAACATGACATAGAGACTATGTTCTCCATAATGGAAACTAGATAGTTGAACCTCAAGAAAGACCAAACCTGCCTTCAGTAACTGAGCCAGTATTCAAAATCAGATCTATATTCTAATGATGGCATAAAAAATGTGCATCTTCACCCCACCTGTTCCTCTCCTGATTTCAGCAAATAGCATTCAAGCCAGGTACCTCAGAGTCCTCCTAGGGTCTCCTGCTCCTTCACTTCTCATACTTCATCTCCACTTAGTCTCCCTAAATGTCACCCAGCCCAGCACCTGCACCCCTTGGCCCCCTCCTTGCCACAGTTGTGGCCAACATCTCTCCCCTGTACATGGTCTTCCAGACCCTACCTATGACCTCCAGGATGGCCCCCTCTAGTCCCCTACACAAAAACTGCTGCCAATGGGGTCATAGTAACATATATTTAGTTGTGTCACTCTCTTGATTACAAGCCTTCCATGGCTCCCTATTGCCTTAGGAGGAAAACCAAACTCCTTCCTTAGGAGGAAAACCACATGGCCCTTCAAGATTTGGGCTTATAGATGTCCCCACTGCAGCCCTCATACTGCAGAAAGAACAGCAACTCTTCTCCATCAGTCTTTCTCTCTCATTATCACCCTTTGCACAACCAGTGTGTTCTGCCTTCAGCTTCATCTCCCACGTTTTCTCTATCTAAAAGTTCTTACTCTCCTTTCATGGCTCAGCTCACTGTCCCCACTCTCGCCACACATCCAAGCACCTTCCTCTGGACTCCATGGCAGCCATGTTTGTTCTAACACTGCCCTCATCACCCTGGACCACAAGACCCACTTTAGGTGTCCAACTACCCCACTAAACCATGACCAACTGGAAGGCAGGGACTGAATAATTTTACCATCTCCTCTATGTCTGTCCTTTGTGGGTGCTGAACACGTAGTAAATACCCAATGAGGATTTGTTGAATGAATGAATGAATGAATGAATGACTTAAAATATCCCCTGCCTCCTTCTACCACTAAAAATGACACACAGACCTACCAACACCCCACTACCACCTGCACTGTCGTATTTTATTCTCTTTCTTGGTAATTTCATGAATCAAGTTTTTCATCTTTCCTTCTTATGATTTGACAACTCTGTGTTGATGTGTCTATATATATATGTGTGTGTGTGTGTGTGTGTGTGCGCTAACCACTTTTTCTAGAATTTGAATAATGTATAAATCCTCTCTAAAGGAAAGTACTTTCTGCAGGCCACCCCAGTTCCTCCAGATCCTCTGACCCAACTTTGAAAAACATCGAGTTCCTAAAATGAAGTCTTATTCTATGAAAATGTCTTTTGATGATGAATTAGCACTGCTAGAGAAGCTTTGGCTATAAAACCTGTAAAAATAAAGAAGGAAATGAAAGCAAAATAATAATAATAAATTCTCATAACTCAAGGAGACTCAAGAACATGGTTGCATATCCCCAAGGTTCATGACCCCAGTTTAAGAAACACTGGAATAAACTGTTAGAACTATAGAAAACCCAAGACCACCTTACCCAACTTTCTTGTCACACAGATGACGAAGCTGAGACCCAGAGAGGGGCATGGTTTGCTCAGGGTCACACAGCAATGCAGAGGGAACCTGGAACTCCTGGTGCTTAGTCATTCTTGCATCTACGTTCCCTTCTGAATTATCTTGATAGCCATTTCCCTAATCCCTATAATTACAACCTCCATCTACTTCATTTTTTCCAGATGTCCAAAGCCTTTGAGGAATACTTATCCTTTTCTTATTGTTGATAAAAAAATGGCAGACTGGTACAAAAAGAGAGGTTTCCATGTACATTCCTCTGGGAGACAGAAACAACTGCCACCAAAAGAAACGTGCCTAGAGATGACCCTCGTAACCTGAACCTTTCCCACAGCCACACAGATGCCTTCACTAGCACCTCATGCATTCCTTCAGCAAGTATTAACTGAGCCCTTATTGTGTGCTCAAGTCCCTCCAAGTCAGGAGACTGAGTCTCATGGAGAGAAAGTGATTGGCCCAAGACCTGACCCAGTAAATGGCAAACCCCAGACACAATTAGAATAAATGACTCATTTAATTTGAATTCCCTGGGCTCTTGAAAGCAGTTTGCTTTAGAGCAAAGATCCCATGCAAAACTGGTCGATGGATCTGAAGGGAGACATACACTTTAAAATAATAAACAAGAAACCATTTATAAGGAAAGAAAAATTGAAGGGCAGAAAGTAATGAATCACCATTGCAAGTCGGCACAAAAAGAAAAATTAGTTCATAAAAATGCAGTTGGATAAATAATAGGTTATTTCATCATGTAAATATGTCCCCAAAATAACTTTATTGAAACGAAAACATCTATCGTACCCCAAACTATTCATCACACTAACGTATATCTAGAATCCTAACAAATTTATGAAAATGTTATATTCCGTAATCTTCCTGATCCAATGCAAATAAATAGTTGTGCTTCGACTGTCTCGTTACGAAATGATTAATCACAGCTGCCAAAAGCAGCCAAGAAGCTAATTTTGATTTCTCACATTGTGGGTGGCATTTGGGGGAGTCTCCAAGGACTGTATCTCTGAGCATGGGACCTTCTGGAATAAAGATCTCATTCCTCTGCCACCCCCCATCGGGGCCAACCTGGGGAAGAATCATCGTTCTCACTTTGGAAGCTGAGTACAGCTTTTTCTAGCTAAAGAATTTCAAGAGCTTCTTGTTGGACAGAATGTTTCAGGAGAGGAAGGAAGGAAACTAATATTCACTGTGGTCATTTTATTTTATCCTCACTACGCCTACCCCACATGGATGAACTACTGTTATCCAGTGAGAAAATTGAGGCCCAAATCTTCCCCAAACCACTTAAAGATCAGCCTACCAGTAAGGTGACCTACTTGTCCAGGTTCGCCCAAGGCTTTGGGCATTGCAAGTCTCATGTCCCAGAAACCCCCTCCCATGTTGGCAAACTGGGACAAGTGATCACTATACCCAGCAGCTCAAATGTGGGTTTCCCTGATCTCAAAACCCTAGGCTCTTTATAGTTGTACAATGCCTCCAGAAATCTCAGGGACTGCATTTTGGTGGGCTTGGAGACAGAGGACAGGGCTTGAATCCCAGCTCAGCTTCTGGTCCTAGAAGCCATGTGCCCTCTGGTGCAGCAGCTAAATCCCTGACATAAATTGGGGCAGGAGAAGATGGAGATCACACTAACTCATCTCTACCCCTGATCTCCACCTGTCCTCTCACTATCGGCCCCATACACACCATCCTAGACTTAAGAGTGGAGATGATATAAAACCTCTTCCACCTCTGTTTACAATCCTATTCAACTACCAATGTAATTAGGGGGAAAAAAATTTTTTAACTTTTACTTTAGATATGCTGTTCCAGTTTTTAAGGAGTTTATTTTGGAAAGGATGCTAGTTCCTGTAGGAAAAAAAAAAGTTTCTGGCTGAAACTGTGAATTTTGTAACTGCAAGTTCTTTCAAAGGCAGGAAGGCAAGCTCTTAAAAGGATGGTTACTAAGGAGACAATTGTATTTAAATTATCCGCTCACAATAGGCCCAGGAAAGATATTGATTGGAAGTGAGAGGGTAAAATTATTTTCTTCAAACTGGGAGAAAACCCGAGGGTCTGGCTAGAGGCTCACCCTTCCCCAGGTGGAGAGAGACAGTGATTGTAGTGGTTTCCTTTGTTTAATTGCAGATGCTGAGAACTGAAAAAAGATGCTTGCTCTTTTTCTCCATAATATTCTCTCCCTCCAGTTAGCTGGACCTGGGAGAAACAAGCAAAAAGAGAAAGGAAATGGGTTGTGCTCACCAAGGAACTAATGGTTCACAGGAGAAGCTTTCCTACCAATCCTGAAGCTGCATGAGAAACTAATAATAGTAAAACACGTGTACTCCTGTCTATGTGAGTGAAATTTTTAAAGTATTGTCGTATGTGAGCACACTGAAGCCTCACAATAACCCAGTGAGTTTGATGACTATTCTCATCACCATTATTATTATCATTTCCATTTTACAGAGAGGAAAGCTGAAAAGGATTAAACAAGCAGTTAGAGGTCTCAGAAACATACTTGGCATAGCTGGGATTTGAACCCAGACATTTTACTGGGTTCATTTCACTCACCCCTAGAGGCTCCACGACCACCCACCTCTTCCTTAAAGATTTCCCAGATCCCTGCCCTGCCCTCCCGCAGCCCCAGTTCCAGCCCTGGGCTCTGTGTGCGCACACCCACCCCACCCCCCCACCCAGCACTGAACCAGAAGGGTGGTAACTGCACTCACTCATGTTTCTGATCTGCCTGAGCCCCTGGGCCAATCGCTTTTTTCCCCCATCTCCACCCCATGCCCAGCGCTGTGCCTGGCACCTAGAAAATACCCAGTAAATATTTGTCAAATAAATGATTCAGGGAATGATCATTCCAGAGTCTAGTGACTTCATATGATTTGAGTTATTGAATTTTCTCCCCTTTCTGGAAAGAAAAACTCCCAGACGACCCCTCAGCTGTGTTCAGATATTGTAAATAATTGATCATAAAGATGAAACGCACAAGCTGGACAGAGACCAGGGAACCTGTCAATATCTTGGGAATAAATCTCCATTCGCAGGGGCCCAGAGCCTGAGCTGGCTTCCCAAGGCCATTAAGCTATCACTGCGGCTCAGGCATTAGTTGGAATAAAGTGTTTGTGTTTGTTTGTTATCATTTCTTAGTAAAACTAATTAAGGAACTAATTGATTGTTTTGTTGTTCTACTAATTAACTCCATATGGTGCCCATTTCCATGGAGATAGACTATGAGTTATGGGAAGGACTCTGATTTAACGTGTCGTTTCTGGGTTTGGGGACAATCCTTTAGAATTAAGTATCCTTTCCAATCTCATTTCCTTTCATTGCCACAGCCATGTTCTTGGCCTCCCTGGCTCCTCGAGGGTGGGGATCTTGGGCCTTTCAGGGGGCAGGCAAGGAAGCACAGGGAGGAGGGAAGAGCTCAGGGCTGGAGCAGGTAATAGAGAAAGTCCTGGGTTCAGATGATAATACTTGTGGTGAGGCTTCCATTTTTTAGCACTGACTGTATACCTGGTGCTATGCTTAACATTGAGTATACATTACCACAGACCCGGCCTAGGACCAACACCCACATTAGTGGTCCCAGTTGTGCAGAAAAAGAAACCCGAGTTCTCAGAGTCATTTACGTAAGGTCATCCAGCTAACTGGTGCGTTCATTCATTCATTCAACAGATCCATACTCAGCGCCCTCAACGGGTGAGGCACAGTTTTCAACTCTGGAAGCAGGTCTGAATCAGATTCTGTCTTTCCCCCACGGCCCGTATGTTCTAGAAGGGAAAACAGATAATAAATAAGAAAATAAATAAGATTATTTTAGGCAATGACAAAGGCAAGAAAGAAAACAAGTCCAGGTGATAAGAGAGTGATGGTGGTACATTTTTAAATCTGTTGGGTAGGGGGTTGCCTGGGTGGCTCAGTTAGTTAATTTAAGCACCTGCCTTCTGCTCTGGTCACGATCTTGGGGTCCTGAGATTGAGTCCCACGGTGGGCTTCCTACCCAGCAGGGAGTCTGCTTGTCCCTCTACCTCTGCTTCTCCCTATGCTAGTGCTTTCCTTCTCCCTCTTTTTCTCTCTCAAATAAATAAAAATTTTTAAAAAAATCTGTTGGTTAGGAAAGACCTCTGTGAAACAGGTGACATCTGAACTGGAATTGGATGAGAAGAAGAAAACAGCCATGTGACTGTCTCAGGTGTGACCCTTCTGGACAAAAAGAACAGTAAACAGAATGCCAAAGCAGGAAGGCGCTTACAGTGTCCCCGGACCTACCGGAAGTCCAGGCAGAGGGAGCCAGGGGGAGAAGGGAAGGGGAGGTGAGGTCAGAGGGCAGGGGGCCAGGCTATGAGACCCTTAGATATCTCAGTAGAATCTAGATTCTCCTTTGTGTGTCTAGATTCAGTCCACCTGACTCTAGAACCCACGTTCTTCTCATAGCCTGTGAGTACGGGTACCGCCTGGGCCATCCCACTCACAGAGCACCTCGACTAGACGCTGGAATGCAGTCCTGACAGGATCCTTTGAGACAGACCTGCTCCGTGACTCCTGACCTTGAATCCCCAGATTCTCAAGAATCAGGGAAATGAGTCTCAGGACACCTGGCCCAGGAATGGACATGCCCTTTAACCAAAGAGAGGCCTCAACGCTTAGGTCAACCTTTCTTTATTTTTTTAAGATTTTATCCATTTATTTGACACAGAGAAAGAGAGAAATCACAAGTAGGCAGAGAGGCAGGCAGAGTGAGAGGGGGAAGCAGGCTCCCCACGGAGCAGAGAACCTGATGCAGGGCTGAATCCCAGGACCCTGAGATCATGACCTAAGCCGAAGGCAGAGGCTTAACCCACTGAGCCACTCAGCTGCCCCTCGCTTAGGTCAACCTTTCTTGAAGGTCTAGGTCATTGTGCAGGTACTGTTCAGTAAATGTTCACCCTCTTTCCCTTCCCATGGTAGGATATCCTTCCCCACCAGCTGATCTTGGGCTGGGCCCTGTGACTTACTTTGGCCAATACAATGTCAGCAGATATGATGGGAGCACAAGCGTTACATGTGGGTTGCCTAGGCCTTGTACTCTAGTGATCTGTCATGAGACAAGCTTCTCTAGCAGCTGCTGTAGCCCCCCCCAAAAAACCCAAGGTCTAGAGCCAAGCCCAGCCAGCCATCACTTAGAAGAGTTACTCAGCAAAACCTGGCCAAGATCAGCTAAACCACAGTTGACTCACAAGCTGGTAAGCTGAAAAACACTTATTGTTATATTAACTACTGACCCCTAGGGATGTTTGTTACACAGTATTACTGCAGTGATAGCTAAATATACCTATGATGGGGGTGCCTGGGTGGCTCAGGGAGTTAAGCCTCTGCCATCGGCTCAGGTCATGATCTCAGGGTCCTGGGATCGAGCCCCGAATCGGGCTCTCTGCTCAGCAGGGAGCCTGCTTCCCCTTCTCTCTCTGCCTACTTGTGGTCTCTCTCTCTGTCAAATAAATAAATAAAATCTTATATATATATATACACACACACATATATATATATATATATATATATATATATACATATATATCTATGATATCCAAGCCCTTGAATAGAGGCTGGAATGCAGAAACAAACACGGTTAAGGAATTTTATCTACCTTTGAGGAGCTGCGAGTTTAATAATGACTCTTTTTTAGAAGTCATAATTATATTAACTCAAGTCAGAAACACTGGTAATTTTACTCTGAGTGCTTCCCTGACTGGTATTTACATAATTACAAATTTTAAAGGCACAACATTAGGTATAACTTAGTGCACATAAAGGCGGTGGTGACTAATAAAGGGAACTCATGGTGTGGTCAAAGTTTGCAGCCTTGGGACCCAGACATACTGAGCTCAAATCCTGATTTTGCCTTTTAGTAGCTGGATGACTTTGGAAAAGAAATGTAAACTTTCTGGGCCCTGGTTTTTACATCTCTACAGTAGAAAAAAATAATGCCCCTTTCTGAATGAAGTTATCAAAGTTTTTTACAGAAATATATGTCAAATGCCCAGCATGATGTGGTTCTTCAGACACTCCCCTTTTAGCTGTAGGTTCTTAATAAACATGTAAGGGACAGGTTCCATATAAGGCGGGATTTGGGTGTTCAAATTCCATTGCCAGTACCCTTCCACTCTGAGGTTTCCTGAGACTTCCTGAAACTATCCACAAAGTATCCCAATGAAGAATCAAGCAAACCGTATTAACACAAAAAAGCTAATAACCCCCAAAGCAGGGCTTCTGTGTCCAAGCTGAGTTCAGGAAGGAGGCTGAGGCCAAGAAGCTAGGAGCAGCTTTTTTCCCTCCACTTGGCCTGCCCCAACAGCCACAAGGAAAGAGGAAATCCACCTACTTCTCCCTCATCACAGACTGGAGAATGAGCTGGGGGCTGGCTTACCATCTGCACTCAGAATGGATACTTCCTCTCCCATGTCATGGATGTGGTGGGTGCCAACACATGGAGGGTCATGGCCTTTCGATAAAGTGTTTTCAAGGAAGGTCTCCAAGAGGAGGAGGGAGGATGGCTGGTGGTGGTTCCCCAAAGGGGAGAAGAATCCAGAGCAGAAGTTCCATCCTCCCTGAGCCAAAACTGAAATGAATACTGAGGGGTAGAAATATGTCTCCCTGGTTCCTACAAAAATTGAATTATCAGATGTTTAGTGTGACAGCCAAAAGAAAAGAAGAAGAGTGTGTTTGTGTAGCTGTGGCACAAAGAGAGTGTTCAAATTGATGGAAGTGATAGCTCTACTCCGTTTCATCCTGATTTGACAAATCATCACATTCTGGATATCATGGCTTTAAGTGGACATTACTACCTACTGTGTACTGAGAAGCTCATTTTATGTTTGAGAAACCAAAGTCCAGAGAGATCAAGTGACCATCTTGAGTTCATCCACTCCAGGAAGTGGCAGAGTCAGAACTTGAAACCCCATCTCCCTGACTCTGTAGCTTCATGTCTTGGGGTCTCTGAGTAATTGTGTTGGTAGTTAGGGGTAGGCTGGTGTTTGTCAGACATGTGGGCTACCAGGCCTCATGTAGTTCCCTCTAGAAATTGGGCTTAGGAATATCAGAGTATCCACCAGGTAGCAAATACCATGACATTTCTTCTATATGCCAGTCACTGTTCTAGACCCAGGGGATGCAATTGTGGACAAGACGGTCAGGATCCTTGTCCTTTATGTGCTTAGTTTCTAGTAGGGTGAAATAGCAAACAAGGAAGAAGGAAGAAAGAAGGGAAGAAGGAAGGAGAATGGGGAGAAGGAGGGAGGGAAAGAAAATTTCAGTTATTGATCCATGTTATGAAGAACATATTATCAGTTAACAGAGAATTCCTGTGAAGCTGAGTGGCTAGTGTTTAGCCAGAATGGTTGGCAAAGGGATCGCTAAAGAGTGCCATTTGAGTTAATATCTGAAAGACGAGGCAACAACCAGACAGAGGATACAAGCAATGCAAAGGTCCAGTGGACACGTTCCAGTATTCAAGCAGACACTTGACTATAAAGGTTCAAAGCTCATTGTAGAAGCTCAGGCTTAAAATATAAAATCAGAGAGAAAATCAAGAGTCTTTTCAGCATGTAAAAGACAGCATTTGATGAGATCATACACAGAGCACGTGCAGCTGGACAAGAGAAGCAGCTGAGGATGGGTCCTGGGGTCCCCTGGCACTGAGAAGTCCTTGGAGACAGTAAAGAAGCCTCAGGGAGTGGCCAGGGAGGGTAGACAGAAGGCCAGGGAAGTGGGTATAAGAGGATGTGTTTCAAGAATTAAGAAGTGACAATGTTCAGTTCTGCGGAGAACCCAGCATAGTGATGCCTGAAGCTGGCCTTGGCTTTGGCAAGACTGGTCCTTTGTGACCTTGATATGAGCAAGCCAGTGAAAGGAGGTGGGAGGAAGCTTGATTGGAGTGGATCGAGGAGAGAACAAGAGCAGAGGAAGGTTAGAGTGCCAAGGACTCTTCCAGAGAAGTCTGTTTCAAAGGGAGGCAGAGAATCAGTACAGAAAGCTGACGGTGACATAAAGGCCTACTTGTAGGCCCAAGGGACCAACTCTGCATAGAGGAAACTGTGATACTGGATAAAGACAGAAAAAGAATTAGTGGGGTCCTTTTAGGGCTCAGGAAGAGATAGGACCCCAGGCTTATGTGGCAGATTGACCTTCACTGCAGCAGAGACAAATCGGAGCCACTACCCTTGCCCTGGGCAGGATATGGCCCATAAGTGAGAGTCCTTGTTACTCCCAGGTGTCTTCTCTTCTTGTGTTTCTCCCTGTACCTGGCACCAAAGCATATGGTCCTGTCATCGGCCCTGTTTTTAAGTGGAACCACCCCTTCCTAGTACATGCACCTTGTCTGGGCCAAGAGTTTACTTACACTGTGTATAATGTTCTCAGCAATGCCAAGATGTTTGTAAGCCCATTTTAGATTTGATAATACATATGAATTCAATCCTTGGTCATTCGCTCTGCAAAACCAACACCTTCCCCCACCTAGGTCTTGGTTTCTCCAACTACCAAATGACAAGTGGGGTCAGGAAATTCGAGAAGGCCCCAGTGAATTCTCAAAAGGGCCAAACTTGCCCTCTCTTGTGCTTCTTCAGGTTCCAACAGTCCTTGAGACTTTCTGAGAACTAGGAGTTCTCCCAACCATTCCCTCCCCAAGTTTAGAACAGCCTCCAGCTTACCTCAAGTGCAGCTGCTCTCCCAAATTTTCCCATATCCCCTCCCTGCCTTCTTTCCTCCGTTCCCCATCTCTAGCCTTTCCAATTGTTTATCGCCTCTGACATTGTCTGAAGCTCCAAGATAATCTTTGCAGGAGAAGCAATCAACTCATCCTTCAACAAGTCATCAAGACAGACAGGCAAGCTGGAGTATTAGGATGTCAATTTCCGGGCCCTTCCAAATGTTAGAACAATTTTGGTGAATTACAAGCAATAGAAAATCACTTTGGGTGCTCATTAGGCAGGAGGCAGGAGCGATGATGAATGCTTGGAAGCGGAGGCAGAAGTAGGCTTTCCTGGAGCCACAAGCCCACCATCCAGCATCTTCTGGGAATGGCTCACTTAACCCTCACTCTTCTGGAGAAAAGCTCAAGAATCCCCCACTGTTTGATGAATGGAGATAATTCCTCCTGACCCTGGACAATTCACTGTGAATTTATGAGGCACTCACTGCCTATGCTGGGTCCCTGGGATGAGCAAGACATACTTGCTATTTGACTGCTCAGGCCAATAAAAGACACACATTGAAAGTCCACAAAAGACAAAACAGACCAAGGACTATAGGAGGAAGGGGAAAGAGATATTGATTCTGACCAGAGGAGGGGAGTGAGGGTGGCTTTACAGAAGTGGTGCCCCTTGAGTGGGGTCTTGAAGAATGAGTAGAACATTAAAATACACTCTTACTCCATGATTAACAATAATAATAATGTTGATGATGGTAATGGCTAACACTTATACAGTGCTTATATAATGCTATTATGTTCAAGTTTTGTAATTAAGAGATTTACATACATGTTAAATTATGTAATAATTCACAATAAGTCTTAGGTTGATACTAATATTTTCCCCATTTTATAGATGAGTAAACTGAGGTATAAAGAGGTTAAGTAATTCCATAAAGAATTATAACCAACAAGTGTCCATGTAGGGATACAAAAGAAGTGTAAGACTGACTTACTGAAAGCAGACCTGGAATAGTTCTCATAGCTTTGGAGAAAATGGGAGATCAATGTTGAATAGAAGGAATGTCAGCCAAGAAGACCAGGATTCACATCCAGGCTCTACCACCTATAATTCAAGTGGCTACTCAGGTGATTTGGGGGAAATACTTAGACTTTCTGAGCCTCAACTTCCTTAGGAGAGTCAGCGTGGTCCCAGGTGTCCAGCAGCAATATCCAGAAATAGTGGCTGATAGAGGTCAGCTCCAGAAAACTGGATCCACCATTCATTCCATTGTTCATGGCATTCATTGAGCACCTGTTGTGGGCCTTACACCAGGTTAAGTACTATGGAGAGAAAGATAAATGAGACCAAATCCTTATTCTTATGGAAAATACAGTGTGGTAGGGAATGCTTTTAAGTATTAATCTAAGGGTTTTCTCTCAGATTCTAGAATCACTGAATTCTCCCCATTGGACCCAAAGTATCCGTCCTCTACCCCATTCCCCAGGCTGTACATGTAGGTATAAGTCATCCTTTGCAGGATATAAAACAAAGGCTGCTGTGAACACTGTCAAATGCAAAGGGAGTCATATGTACAGCAGCAGAGCTAGATTTTCTGATTGAAGAGATCACATAAGTGACAGAAGAATGAAGAAAGAGAGATAAAAAACTTGGGAAGCCACGATGAGGACCAGAAAGGATGGAGGGGAGATTTGCTTAGGAAAAGAAAAGGATGTGAAACCAAAGTGTCAGGGTATACAAGAACACAAACTGACTCAAGGGGACCCCGCCAGCCAGAAGTCAACCCCATCAACCATTGTTCACCCAGCTTGCAGTTGGGTTTGTCTGTGCCCCACAAACAATGCTTATGGTCCACCCCATGAAAACCATTGCAGGGTCTTTGACACCTGCAGGATCCCCAAAGCAGAGGGTGGAGGCCTGGGGAATCTCATGGAATGATATATAACCTGGAAGAAAAATCTCAACCTCTGACTAAGGAGAGACCAGAAGGAGTCAACTTGAAATTGCCTCGTTTCAATGTCTGGAGAGGGAGTCAGCGAAATGAAAGCAGTGGAGATGTGGGTTCAGGATGGAACCTACATAAAGTCCAGTGTCACAAAGGAGAATGAGGCCAATTCTACAAGTAAAGACAATGGGTTGAAGTTAGGAAAACTTTTAAGACCTTTCAGCTTAGTCCTAGTCCCACTCAATATGTCTTGGGGTAGAGAGGAAAGGTCATGAAGCCCAGCAGTAGCAAGACTGAAGGGCTTGGGTAAACAGCAGGCAAAAAGATGGAAACATGACTTGGCATAGAAAACATTCCTCAGATCTGAGCCAGAATGGAAGTGGAAGTGTTGGGGAGGGGGCTCATGTCAGGGACAGTCCTAGCCCAGGTGGCAGGATGAAGTCACAGATGGAGCTCAGGGGGCTCCAGCTTGGGGAATAGAGGGACAGAATGGAGTGAGGTAAGGTCTAGAAGCTGGACCACAAAGGATATGTAAAACTTCATGCAAAATGTTTGCATTTTGATCCCAAAGCCAATAGTCTAAACCCAAGATGGAAGAAATAAGGTGGAGAGGAGTTTATATGAAAAAGATTTAAAAGTAAGAGATAACTACAAGCTCTGTAGAAGCCAGCCCTACATTAAGCCTGGATTTGTTACAGTTATCCCGAATGTATCACACTCAAATGTATAGTCAGGATGTCATAGAGATTGGCAGAAGAAACAGGAAACTAAAGATACATGGACAAGTGGGTGGCCTGATAAAAAGCACTCAGGCTTAATTAGATAAACACGGACTCAAATCCTGACTGGGGCACTTAGTAGCTATGCAAATTTAGGTGAGCGATTCTGTTTCTCTACGCCTTCAACTGGACAGGTTATTTGGAAGATCAGAGAAAACAGATGTAAAGCAACTAATAGAAAGCCTGGCACAAAATGGGTTGCACAAAATATACTTACCTTTAATGCTGATGAAGGTGATAATGATGGTAATGATGGAGGTGGTGGTGGTGATGATGATAATGATGGAGGTGATGGTGATGATGATGGAGGTGGTGGTAAGGAGGAAGAGGATGATGGTGGTGGTTAGATGATGATGGTAATGATGAAGGTGATGGTGGTGATGTTGGAGGTGGTGGTGAGGAGGAAGAGGATGATGGTGGTGATGATGATGATGGTAATGATGAAGGTGATGGTGGTGATGTTGGAGGTGGTGGTGAGGAGGAAGATGTGGTGGTGGTGATGATGATGATGGTAATGACGAAGGTGATGGTGATGATGTTGGAGGTGGTGGTGAAGAGGAGGAGGATGATGGTGGTGGTTAGATGATGATGTTAATGATGGAGGTGATGGTGATGATGATGGAGGTGGTGGTTAGATGATGATGGTAATGATGGAGGTGGTGGTGATGATGATGGAGGTGGTGGTGAGGAGGAAGAGGATGATAGTGGTGATGATGATGATGGTAATGATGAAGGTGATGGTGGTGATGTTGGAGGTGGTGGTGAAGAGGAGGAGGAGGATGGAGGTGATGATGATGATGATGATAACGATGGAAGTGGTGGTGGTGATAGTGATGATGATATGTTGGAGGTGGCAGAGATGGTGGTAATGACAAATAAGATTATAATGTTATCCTTTAATTAAGCCAAGCAGTGTTAACACTTTCTCACCACACCCCATAGATCTTGGATACTCTGAAGACTTTGAGAGGTGGAGAATAAGTATCCAAGTGGAAAGTAAAAGAAATTTAACAGCTGTGGACCTCTGAGAAGGCAAATACTATGTTTCATAGCCAGCAGAAGCTCATCCTGGGGGTGGAGAGTAACAACAGCTGTCATCTGCGGGGCCCTTACTATAGGCAGCAAGGCACTAGGTCTTCAATATTCATGATCCTGTTTCAGCTCACAACACTCTGAGAGGTAGGGACAGTGCTCCTAACAGAGGGAACAGATTGTGAAAAGGCACTGAAAAGGAGGAATTGGAGGCTGGGAGTGGACAGCAGAGAGGAGAGTGGTGTGAGACAGAGCTGAATAGGGTAAGTGAACCAATACCTATAAAGCTCCTAAAATAGTACCTGGTATGTAGTAAATGCTCAGTGAACTCAGACTCTGTATCATCGCTGCCATCATAAAGAACTCTGTGAGAGTCGGGGTTATACTAAGAAGGGAGAAGTGTGCCGCAGGAGGGAGAAAGCTCTCTGTCACAAGAGGTATGCAAGCAGTGGTCATCGGAAATATTTAGGGGACTGCAGAAGAACAGGTTGAAGCATTGGGTTGAGGCAAGACCCGGATACACAGGGTCCAGGAACCATTTCAAACATTCCCTGGAAGCTGAGGAACTGAGAGAAAAGGGGCTCAGTAGATATGGACCTATCTGGGATGCCCTGAAAGCCTTCTGTAAAGGCATACCCTATGTCCGGCATACATCCAACCATTATCTTTTGCCTGGGCCAGAGGTAAATTCTACCGGAGTTGTCCAGTTCAACCCTGGACATAAATGCCCTAAATAGGCAGACTTTCTCCCTGTGCCTTAATCCCTTTTCAACTTGTCCTGCCTCCTTTGTTCTCCCATTTTAATGATTCCATTCCCTCCTCCAGCCCCCCTTGACAGCCACCATGGATCAACCCCACGGCAGGGAGCCCTATAATTGGCAGCAACGTTGCCAACACTCAGCTGTGCGGGCAGAGAGGCATTTAGTGGTGTTTGTTCTATACAGGGGGGAAAAGGGGGGAGTTCTTCAAAACCAAGTAGCTCCAGTAGCTTGTTCAACACGATTTCAAGGTGATAAATTGGACCTGATTTTTTTTGTCATTTTTTTTTCCTGTCGGTTCTTCTCACAAGTGGCCACTGCTGAGCTTGCTGGAGGAGACAGAATTGCTTTCACCGGCAGCTCATGCCTTCCCACTGCCTCCTTTCCTTTACTCCCTCCCTTCTTCCAGAAACTAACACCACCCAATGCAGGACCAGCCCCACCGTGGGGCCCAGCAGACCCAGGACTGCATATCTGAGCAAAGGCCAAGGCTTCTGAGTCCTGGAAAGAAAGATCTAGAAAGAAGGGCACATCCATTCACTGAAGTGTGGCTGTGGGGACCTTGAGAATGTGGCCCAGAAGCTCAGGCTCTGGGCATCCTCTCCCCCTACCTCACCCTCAATTCTCATATAGTTCATTCATTCCACAAGCATTTACTGAGTCCCTACTACATACCATGGCATGGTACTAGGAATACATATGTGAACAGAAACAAAAAATCCCCATCCTGGTTGATAAGAGAGGAGACAGAGGCAATCAACAATACATATACTAAATTGGGAAGTTATATCTATTAGGAGGATATTGCGTGCTATGGGGAAAAAACTAAGCAGAGGAGGGAGGAGTGATTGAGAATGTGGGGTGGGAATGGAGAAGACTCAGTGTTCAGTAAGATGAATAAGATAGCTCTTCCTGAAGCAGTGACATCAGAGCAAAGCCTGAACATGCTCCTTCATTCATTCACTTCCTCACCCCTCCTCCAGATAGTCATTCATTTAATCACTAAGCCAATCAACCCTCCATTCCCCCATCCAGTGATAGCCCTAGTTCCTAGTTCTCTCTCATTCATACATTCGTTCACGCCCTCATTCACCCAGCAATGTCTCAGGCCCTGAGCTCTTTTCACTTCCAACCACAAATATGCCCCATGCCCCCTCTCTTCTGGACCTGTTCACATAGCTTGGGGTGTGACTTCTGCTTGTCTCCACCTGCATTGCTTGGGTTAGAATTATCCCCTCCGGGAAGCATCTCTAACTTGCCATCTAGGTTAAGGGCTCTAGCTCCTGTTTCCATCTCCCACAGTATTGTTCCAGCAGTTAATTTCTTAGCCTGACACCCTCACAAGACCATGAGCTCCTTGAATTTGGGGATAGCGTCTTATTCCTACAGCTGGCATCCTCACTTGGCACATGATCAGTATTTAGTAAATACTTCTAAAGACAGTCAATGGTCAAGAACAGTCTGTGCAGAGAACTAGAAGGAGAATCACTGACCAACCAGGGATACAAACCACAAGGAAGGTGAAGAGAGCATCTGTGTTGAGATCATCTATGCCCCATTGGCCATACAGACCTGAGTAAGCTGCACACTGACCATATGAAACAGGCATTTTTAACTTCACATCATAGATGAGGACATGAAAGCTCAAAGAGCTCAAATGTTTGCCAAAGATCCCATGAGCAATATATGGTCCAACTGGAATTCACCCGCAAGTCTGTCTGACCCTCCAAGCTCTGCTCTTGCCACATCCCTGGGCTGTCTCCCTCAAGACATGTAAAGTCCATCTGGCCATTTTGATAATGAGCCCAGAGCTCTGGGGCCACATTCATGGGGTCCTGGACCCCACCTTAACTATCTGCTGCTGGCTGGTGATATAAGATTATTTTCCTGATTTTGCATTTAAATGGTCCCAGACCTCCCCAAGACCACAGAGACCTGGCCTCAGACCTTTTAACTGGTAATTACTCTGCAGCCACAGTGTGAGATCATCCATTAACCTGAGGCCAGAGTGCGCCCTGCTAATCAGCCAGCTCAGATTCCATCAAGCAGCTAGGCTGATTGCAGACCTTAATCATGAACGGACGGGCACAATCAGACTGTCCAGCCCTCCTCCAAGCCCAAAGGGGAAAGAAAGTTTTATTACAAAGGGGCTGACATTTGGCACCCTTTTCAAGGAGAAGTTGCTATAGGCCATGTCTTAGCCAAGACTAGCTTCATATCCATACAAGACCAAAAGTAGAGTAAGAGCTTGGAACAGGTAGACAGGATATAGTATGAGACAGAGTTCAAGGGAAGAAAAAGAAGGGAATTCTTTGAGCACTATGGCCCAAACCGTGGCCCAAGCACTGCCCTGGGAATTCACTTATACTGCCTTTAACCTTCAAATAATGTTGCAAGGTTGGTGTACTTGAGCCTCACAAAGGGGAAGCTTGGGTTCAAGGAAATGAAGAAACTTTTCAAGCTCATACAGCTGGTAAATGGCAGAACTAAGAATCAAAGGTGAATCTTACTGGCTCTAAGTCCATGCCCTCTCTACCATCTCCAAGTATCTAACTTCCAGACTGGCTGATTTCCTTGTGTTAGGGATGACAAAGAGGTTTGCCTGCTGGTTGAGACTGATGTGCAATGGTCATCATTGCCACAATTGCATTTGAAGAGAACTGTGATTGACCTGAAGAAGGGGCCCAATTCCTAGTGGAATTCTAGGTACTGTGTGAGATGACTGGGGGGCTCTGTCAGCCAGAAAGACTTCCTGGGCCCTCACAGTGCCTATTTATAATAATCCTATCCTCTCTGCTTTCTTTAATCACTTTGACCATGAAAGAACAGCAAGGAAAATTCGAGATCCTGTAGATATTCTTGCCAAATTCTTTGGAGTATAAAAATAAGAGTTGGGACGCCTGGGTGGCTCAGTTGGTTGGACGACTGCCTTCAGCTCAGGTCATGATCCCGGAGACCCGGGATCAAGTCCCGCATCAGGCTCCCAGCTCCACGGAGAGTCTGCTTCTTCCTCTGACCTTCTCCTCGCTCATGCTCTCTCACTGCCTCTCTCTCAAATAAATAAATAAAATCTTTAAAAAAAAATAAGAGTTATGATATTCCTGGAAACAAAGGTAAGATATTGGAGCAAGGTGGACCAGTTCTGGGAAGAAGACTTCAGCATTGGGGTGAAGAAGAAAAGGAACGTCTAGAGAGGCAGGGTGCTTTATGGCCAACATGAGGTAAGCAAGTAATGTCATTCTGTTACCCATGCTCAGATGATAGCCTGGGAGCCTAAATGAGGTCTAGACAAGTGATTCCAGCATCTTGCCCAAGACCAGGGGGATTCTTTACCTCCCCCACAATTCTCCAAATCTAATCCATGTACCTGCCCATTGGTTTCTCCACTCCTGTGCCCAATCCCCGTATGTCACATTGCCCTACTTTTTTTACTGCTTTCATAGCACCTCTTTCTGTAATTACCTTCTTTAGTCTGTTTATTACTTATTTTTTTTGTCTTCCCCATTAAAATGTTAGCACCCAGGAGAGAGGGGATCTTGTCTGACTTGCTCACTGTTGTAGATCTCAGCAGCTAAGATAGATACCTCGCACATAGTAGGTGCTCGATAAATATTTTTTGAATGAAGAATATTGGAGTTAGGGTCATAGGATGAATAAAGGATGGGGACCCTCAGAGAAGAACAACTAGAGGCAGAATGAGTAATGGGATCTGAATTGTTGTCTGAAATTTGAAGTCTAGCATCTTCATCCAGGGTACAAAGATAAGGAAAACCACAAGATAGCTAGTTCCAAAGGATCATTCTTGACCAGTCTTTCTCTACCAGTCCCTTTCCAATAACATTTACCTTCTAAAAATTCCTCACATCTGTCCACTTCTCATCATTGTTTTCCCTGTACCCATCCAGACTGGTCAGTCTTTGTCTACCTTCCCCCAAAATTGAAATTACCAATAAAAAAATTACAATTTACTTTTTTTTTTCCTTCTTTCTATCTGAACCACAACCATTCATGTCTCAAGGAAGAGGAGCTCTCTGCCCTGACTGCTCTTTCCTATATTAACTATAAATCCCATTAATTCCAGCCAAAAGACATTCACTGAGCATCTGCTCTGTGCCCAGTGCCATAGTGAGGAGACAGAGATGAACAAAACATGGTCCATAAAAACCCAGAGCCCGTAGAAGAACTAATCCAAACCTGGATTTTACTCTTTTTACTCTGTAGCAGAGGCCGAGCAAGAAACCAGTAGCATATGCAAACATGGTCACTGAGATGAGTTTAATAAAGTCTCTTATTTACAAAGACAAGGGCAAGGCTAGAGAAAACTAACAAGAGTTAACACAGTATTTTGGAGTCACCATTCCTAGGCCTGAGTGGGAAAGAGAAGGAAGCAGTTACCAAAACCCAGGGCAAGGGTCAGAAGTTTGGCAGGGGCTTGTCTGGGGAGAAAGGAACAGAAAATTGGTCTGATCTCTCTTTCCCCACCTTTGGATATCTTGCTGCTACCTCCCATTGACTGAATCCAATAGGAATCCAAAACGCAAGGGGCCAAATGCAGTCCCTAGGGCTGGCCTCCCAGCACACAGAGCAGTGAGGAGGAGGACAGAGAGAGGATCGGGAGGGGCAAACAGACATATCCGGCATACCTGCCTGCTATGGAGAACTGGATGTGATCCTGGGATGGACCTGACCTTACCCCTTTCCCCACCCAGAAATTTCCCTCTGATCAGCCTGAGCTCTTATTTCCAGGAATGTATCACGGGGGGGAGTTTGCGGTACAATATGCTATCGTTGAAGCACCTCTAGAGACTCACAAGCCTTATTGAAATTCTCTCCTTCTCCCCAACCCTCCTAGTAGCATTGCAGGATTACTGCAGCTCATATTCATCTGTCTTCAAAAGATTAAACCATCCCCTGGAAAAGGCCACTGTGTCCCAAAGGAGAAGAGACCATTTATGCTCATTCCCTCAAGAAACTGACTTTCTAGGAAAAAATGTACAGGTTGATTTCTTCCCCAGCCTGAGAAGAAGCTGTTGTTTTTTCAAGGGGACAGAAGGGAAGGTGGGCAGTGTTGTGTGTCTCAAGAACTTTTGTCTTCCACATCAGCCCCTCCTCAAAGCTCTGTCTGGGTGGGACTATTGAGAAAACCAACAGCGATAGCAGCAATGAAAACAACTGACATTTATTTATTGAACCCTTACATGTTCACATGTGTATAGCACAATATGCTATACTTAGATGCCTACACACATGCTACACATGAATCATCTTCGTGTGTAGGATTCGTGTGATTGGATGGTCATATCTCCATGTAGTTACTCTGATTAGTGACTCCATTTCATAGAAGAGGAGACTGAGGCACAGGAAGGTTAAGGGAAGAACCAAACATTACAAGTTGGGATTGGAATTAAGTCCGAGTCTCTCTCTAAAGCAAAATTCCTGAGCTGGGGGATATTTTTCCCCCAGGGGACATGTGGTAACACGTAGAAATATTTTTGATTGTCACAACTGGGGGGAATGAGTGCTAATGGCACCCAAGTGTAGAGCCCAGGGACATTTCCAAATAACCTACTATGCACAGGACAACCCCCACAACAAAGAATTACCTGGCCCAAAATGTCAGCAGTGTTGAGCAGATCCCTGCTCTAAAGTCTCCCTGTACCCATCATGGCACCTGTCTTGTCATGGTGGCCCCCCAACCCCAAGAAAAGCTCCACAGGAAAAGCTCAACAGGAAAGACCAAAAAAAAAAATGTTGGTTTTTGGCTTAATAACATTGGGAAGCCCTGGGGGAATTCTAAATAGGGAAGACACCTGGTGAATTTGAATTTGAATTTGAAGAAGATACTTCCAGCCACTGGGTGAAGAATGGACCAGAAGGCCTTGGGGGGAAAACAGTGGGGAGGCTATTATAATCCAGATGATGGTTGACTACATAAAAGGGTAACAGGGAGACTGAGACAAGCAGGGTGAGTTTGGGATGTATTTAGAAGGAGGCAAACGCAACAGGACTTGGGGAGGAGAAGGAAGTATGAGAGATGGCTGCCAGTCTTCTGGCCTGAGAGGCGAGGTGGACGTGGAATCATTCCGTTTGATTTTATAGATTTCACTACTCTTTTTCTCTTTCCATAACTACCTCTCTAACAAACAACTGTGTTTCTTGATGCTCCCCTAGGGTTGAGCAGCCTACATGGCAGCCTACACATTCTAGGTTGTCAGACTTTCTGGCCTGAGTTCTTAACTTTGGGTTGACCATTCCCTAGAAAGACCTGAGTCTCCAACTTTGGGAACAAAACTACCAAAAACAAGTTCATTCCAAACAAGGGAAGATCTAAGTAAGCCCTTGAAAGCCACTACCTCTAGCTCTTTACAAGGCTCCCTGTATGCGGGGAGGAGAAGAGGTCAGTGGGGAACTAGGGTGAGAGAGAAGTTAGGACCCATGAGTAGAAATGATGAAGAGGCATATTTCAGTTTAATGAAAGAACTATCTAACAATGAAAACCATTGAACCATTAACATGGTGTCTCTTGTGAAGAAATGAGCTCCTGATGCACCAGAGGCACCCCAGCATCTGCGAGATAGAATCTTGGGCCAGATATCCTCAAAGTCACGTTCAGCTCTGAGAGTGTAAGGGGCAAACGAGGCATGGTGATCTCTCCACATTGGCCTTTATGAAACCCAAATTATTTCTCCAACAAACTTAGAATGTCTATGGCCCCAGCTGAGAAAAATTACACCAACATCCTGACCACATCACTTATTAAAAAACACTCCCTGCAGGGCCGGAAAAATCTTCCAAATGTTTTTTTGAAATGTATCAGCGATTTGCTTGCAGCCTCTGACAGAATTTCAATAAATGTTCCCTCAACATAAATGCACTGCTCTTCCCTCTAATGAGCACTTTCTCTGCTCCCACCCACCTAAATACCCCCATGTTCTGTCCTTCCATTTGGGTAGGAGTTGGGGAGAAGATCAGACATAATTCAGGACATGGTGCAGGGACAGCCACGCCCATACCTTGAGTTGAGTCATGAAGTGTCCTGAGAAGCCTAACCTGGATCCTCTCCAGCCTCAACTTTATCCTGAACTCCAGACCCACAGAGACAACTTCCCATGAAGTGGCTCTTCCAAGAGGTCCCAAGGGCAGCTCAGACCCTCCAGGTCCTACATATAGCTCATTGTCCCTCCTTTTACTACCCAAATGCACTCCTACCCCAGAGTCCCCGGTTTCACAGAACAGCACACAAGCCACTCAGTCCTATTGGATTATTTTGGACTCATACTGATATTTCACTCCTATAACCATCTGCCTCTGTCCTAGTTTGGGTTCCCCCAGAAGCAAACCCCGAGGCAAGGATTTAAACACAAGTAGTTATTTGGAAGGTGCAGGAAGCCTGAGGTGAAGGAGTGGGGATGGGATGTAGGTTGGAAAGGAAATCAACCAAGAATGTATTTCTCAAGCCATCTGTGCTGTGGGCAGTTGAAGCTCAATTCCATGTGGGAACTTGAGGAAATGGTGTAGAAACATCGAGAAACTCCGAGTCACAACGTCATTTGTTGGTGGAGGGCAACTGTTAATTCCCTGGTACTTACATCCTGTCTTACCTAGAGGCAGTTCCCCAGCCTCAGTGAAAGCCCTCAGGCAAAGAGATACAGATCCTGCAGTTGGAAGGAAGCCAGACCGTGGTGGCTCCAGGGTAGTGGACAGGGCATCCACAGAGTTGTTAGCTATGACATCACATCCTATGGAGCCTGTCTCAACAACTCTCCAATATTCTAGATTCTACCCATTCTAGACTCCTCCAGCTCTGTCCAGGCCACCATCTGGCTCTTCACAATCAGCACTGATAGGTCTCCCTGCCTCCAACCTGGCACCCTACCATCCTTTTCCAAACTGCAGTCTAAGTAAGGTGATATGCATCACTGTTATGTGCAGGCTCCAGTTTTGTATCTCCTGTCCCCCTTCTAGGTACATGACTTCAGGTAAGACACTGAACAGCTTTGTACTTGGTTTCAGGGGATTTTGTTTGTTTGTTCTTTTCAAGTGAAAATTGGGCGTGAAAATTGCATCTTCATGATAAGATGATTAAATGAGCTGGTGTATGTAAAGTGCTTAGAACAGCACCGGGGCACATGGTGGATGTCCAATAATAAGACCCTGATTGTTTTACCTCTTGGAGGTCTTCCCTCTGAGCACTAGACCCTGAAGTTGTGAGTTTTGCTACTTGCTGAAAGATTCAGAGCCTGGGGGATGCTAGTGATTCTCAGAGAAAACTCTTCACCAAGGATTGAAGATACTATTGATAGAGCAGATGCCTTGGGACAAGGGTGTGAGTGCTGCATGAGTTTGCTCATCGTGGGTGTTAAACCCAGAAACCAAAGATATAAAAGACACCTACAGCAAAGTCCTCCCCACCCCAGGGAGGACTTGTGGTCAGGAACATACAATTAAAAAAGAAAATCTACCATGTCACAGGCAGCAATGCTCATGCTGCAGGTTCTTCAGAATGAACCTAGTACAGGACTAAAACTGTCTCCAACATGAACTCACAGGGTGTCCTTGATGAGTCAGGGTAACTTTCCCCCTCGGAACCTCGGTTTCCCAATCTGTAAAATGAAAATAATGCTACATACCTGATAGCAATGTTGGGAGGATTAAATATTAGCACATATGTAAAAAGCCCAGGCATCCTGTGGGCTCTGAATAAA
Source organism: Mellivora capensis (assembly GCA_004024625.1). Taxonomy (NCBI): domain Eukaryota; kingdom Metazoa; phylum Chordata; class Mammalia; order Carnivora; family Mustelidae; genus Mellivora; species Mellivora capensis. The sequence goes on along the minus strand of PISX010001586.1, from coordinate 52,964 downwards.
AGATCCAGTCTGTCTTTCTCCCCACCCACAATTACTAGCTGTTCTAGACTGGACCCCGGGTGAGTACAGTGGAAACCCAATGACCACCGCGGGCATTTTCAGTGCCACATCTCACGTTCTCTTGACACATCTCTCTCCAGTTATTGCCGTGGTAACTGCATGTGTGTGGTGGAAAATAGACAACACCTCCCATTTCCTGCACCAGCTCTACCTCCACTTACACCTGTACCTCCTGAGGATTTCCTATGACCAACTAAACTCAGGCTCAGTTCACAGAAATGTTAGTGTGACTCACAAAAAATAGCTGTGGTACTACAGCCCTATCCAGGGTGACCCCAAAGTGCAGCGGGGAGAGGATTCCTCCCAGTAGGTGGGATATTGAGTATACTTGGTGGTTCACTGGGATGGAGACATAAATGTTCCGAGGTACGACTCTATGTAGATTCCTGAGCAATGACAATGATCCATCAGGGTCCTGGAAAAAGCATGATCAGAGAATAGAAACAAGGGAATTTGGGGGAGGGGGAAGAAGCATGGGAATGAATCTATGAGTATAGAAACAAGCACACGAGTCTTTGTGTCTCACACTCTTACACACAAAAGATCACTGAAGCAGAGGAATCGTGCAACAATTCAATAGGTAGGCTGACTCAACCAACGTATGTCAGCCAGCCTCCTTCCTTGGCCACCTGAGTGTTATGCAGTGGGTCTATGCACAGAGCAGCCACGTGGCAGGGATGGAGATGGTACATAGGCCAACAATATGGGCTCCTTCTCACTAAGTCTTACTTACCTATGACCACTGATGACTGCAGCAGAGACTGAAAATGAGCCCTCAAAATGCCACCATGAGGATACTAGCTAGCCACTTGGTGGCCACCTGGTTAATTACATCAGGAGCCTTTTATTGAAGACAGGGCAGCAATCGTCCATATGGGAATTGACACCCACTCTAGCTATGGATTTATTGTCTCTGCTTTGCCTCTGCCAGCATCACCAATCATAGATTGAAAGAATGCGGGATCCCACATAGCTTTGCCTTAGACCCATGGAAGAGCTGACAGTGTGTGCATGAGCTGGAGATACTTGAAAACTTAAATGGTATACTAAAGACTCTGTTGAGGGGCCACCTCAGAGACAATGGCCTTCAGAGTTGGGACACTGTTTTCCAGTGTCCCAGTGTGTGGTGTTGGCTCACCAATAGCTAAAATATATAGGTCCAATGAATCAAGGGGGAAAGTGGCATTGGTCTTTCTCATCCTTGTTTTGTGATACACTCATTATATTTGTGCCTCCCATCCTGCATCCTGGTTCCCATGGGATAGATGTGGAAAATTCACTCTGAAAAAGAAAAAAAAAAAAAAAAAACACTATTGCACTGGATAATTCTCCCTGATACTCCTAATGCAGCGGAAAGAAGCCTGTCCAGGACCCTGAGGTATGTCTCTGTGCTGTCCTGACACAGGGTAGCTACAAATAGCATTGCAACAGGTCCCAAGATGAAAACAGCCAGGAGCTCGGGCTTTTCAGGAATAAGGTTTGGGTATCCTCGTCAGGCAAACCACCTATATATGCTGCAGTACTTGCCAAGAGTAAAGGAAATCTAGAAGACATGGCGAGGGGTGGGGGAGATAAGGGGAAGGGGAGAGGTGATGAACATTCCTCTGAGGACCCACAGCAGCCATGGGAACTGTAATTTAAGCAATTCATCTATATTGAGTGTTTTTGTAGAGATTTCAGCCAACTACTACCTCATTGACCCTGGGATAGACTGGGCTTAGATTTACCACAGCAGTGCAAGAAATGGACCAGGACAGACATTTTTTACAACCTGTCTTACTTCCTCATAGTGCACTTTTTTTTTTCTTTTTTGCTTCAGTTGTTGCTGTGGCCACTGGCTATAGGTAGGTATAGCCTGACAGAACTTTATCTCAGTTGTGCTATCTCTTACTTTCTCTCCTGGGCTTTCTCTGTACCCACAGGATGCCTTTGGAAGCCCATTCAGTCTTTTTTGTGCTTGCATACATTAGTGAGTGTCTCCAGAGAAACAGAACCAATGGGAGATGAGATCGATGACAGATAGATAGGTAGATGGGTAGATAGATAATGGGTTGAATGATTATAAGGAATTGGCTCATGCAACTATGACCTCCATGGGCAACCACAGTCATCTGCAAGCTCCAGACCCAGGCAACCTAGCAGTGTGGCTTCCAGTCTGAATCTGAAGGACCAGGAACATCAATGATATCACCCCAGTATGAGAGTAGAAGACCAATGGTCAGCCTAAATTGCCAAGCAGAGAGAGAAAGGATTGTCCTTGCCTCAACATTTTTGTTGTATTCAGGCTCTCAACAGACTGGGTGATGTGCAGGGTCATCTGCTTAACTCAATCTACTGATTCAAATGCCAATCTCTTCTGAAAATACCCTCACAGACACACCCAGAAGTAATATAGCCAGATATCTGGTCATCTGTGACCCAGTCAAGTTGACACATAAGATTAATCTCCACAGTGCATAAATTTGGAAATGCAAGGAGGTTAACTTCCTCTGGCCTGGCATCCTTGTGTCATCCTTTGGATGATGGAGGCATCCTCCGACAAAAAGGGGACAGAAGCTAGGACATGAATATCCCCCCTTGAGTACCTCGAGCAGACACTTTGGAGGCATGTTTGACATGAGTCCTCAGGAGATCCCCAATAGAATGGCGCCCTGCTTGCCCAAGGTGCTACGAAGGTCAATCGCCCATCCTTAGCTAGGCTTCCCCTATTTTACAATTCCAGGTACCCCATTCTCCTACCTGCTGGGATCATTTTCCAAAATAAACTGTCTTGCCATAAACTGGCTTGGGAAAATAACCTGCTTTCTCTGAGCCTGTGGTTCCTCTTCTATAAAAGAAGGACACTAATCACACCTCTCTCCATCCTGGAGATGATGTACCTACAACCTGGAGAGGTTGCCTGGGTCTGGAGCTTGCAGATGACTGTGGTCACCCATGGAGGTCATAGTTGCATGAGCCAAGTTGGCTGTGAGCATTAGATATGAATCGCTAAGACTGGTGTCTACAACCGTCTGGAACTTGTGCAGGAGCTGAGACAAAAGACAAAGCAATGTTTGACAACTTCTTTAATAAACTATTAAAATGGCTCATTTTCATTTTGTTCTGTTTTTCCTCCTCTTCAGTCCCACTGGGCACCCTTCACCAAAACACACAAATTGGTGCATTTTTCTCTTTGGTGAGAACCAAGTGGGGAGTGGGTGTTGGCATTTCTCTACTGAGGACAAGGGGGATGAAGCCTCAATTATTCATCAGCTGTTGTCTAAAGGAAGACCCTCACCCCCAAGAAAGATGCAGCTGTTGATGTTGCCCAGGAAAAGCTGGAGCAGAGTTCCCCAAAAGCAGGTCCAGCGGTGACTCCTGTTGGAGAGTCACCTGGCTGTGCCTCTGAATTCTTCAGGAATCGGATTTCGGTTTTCACTGGTTCTGGCATCTCTTTACCCAGAGCCTCGAATGCTACATTCACAAGGGTCTCATGAATAATGCATGTTGACCTGAAAAACTCCAGGCGGGTAAATTAAAGATGAGCTTGGAAAAGCCTGGATGCTGAGCCTGAATTCAGCTGTGACCACAGCAGGCAGTTCTGCTTACACAGGATCCCCACCGGTGGTTATCCATGCTCTGCCCTGAAGGCATGTCCCCCCTTCACTAGTTAATGCCATGTAGCCTCTGCTGTGCCCCAGTTCTGACCTTGGCCCTCAACAACCTTCAAAATGTACTCCTGCATGTCCTGTTTCCTCTACAGCTTATTAGGAAGTTAAAATTAACTATTAAAACAAAGTCACACAATACAGGGAATGACGAATGATGCAGTGTCACCCTTCTGGACCACGGATTCATGATTTTTCCTAAAGGGTGTGCTTGGACAAAGGGGTCTTCAGACACCACTGAAAGAAGTGAAAGAACTGGAGGAAGCATGGAAGCCATCCACCATCAAGGGCAGCGATCCATGGAGCCCCCACACTGTGGGGATATCGAAGAGACCTGATCTTCTTCTGGCCTCCCTGCTGTCATTGCCTGGCTAAACCATCCAAGCCCAAGGACTCCTCCTCTCCGGTTTCAGTTTCCCATTCCACAGATGGGAGAACTGAGGCCCAGAGTAGAGAAGCAACTATCCTAGGGCCACACAGCAAATAGATATCAGAGCAGAAAGAGAAGAGGAACTCTTGTTTCCCGGTGAAGCCCTCTCCCCCCCACCTCCACTCTAGAATGCCACCACCCCGTTCCCAGGTGAGCCATCCTGGGAAAAGGAGGGGGAAAATATATTTGCAGGTGATTTAAAGCAGGGATGCTTCCAGGACGCCCCGCTTCCTCTGGGTAATTTATGGATGTGTGAACAGGATGATGGGCTCATTGCTTACACCGTGTAATTCAAAAAATGCAGCTGCCCCAGAAAGATGGGTGAGAGGTATAAAAATATGTACATTTGATGGAGCATATATATGTGTTTGTAAATACAGTCTGTTATTGCTCAGTGTTATTATATATCCATCATCTTTCTTTGGGTTATTGGAAACATAAAAATCTTAAAGCACTAAAAACACAAAGAACGATAAGTCACCCAGGAAAGTATATCTTCTTGGGGATGATTTTATGTCGGGAACAGTTTGTGCTTTCAGAAAATAAAGTCCTTACACTGCTAGGGAGGGAAAGGAAGACAGAGGATGGGGCTGGATGGTGGTCCCTACAAGCCTGGGCAACCCTGGGCAAAAATGGGTCTTGCAAGTGGTGGGTGGTGAGTGGGGTCAAGGGGAAGAAGTAGGGGGCTGACAGCCCATCCATCCCTATGGAGGCACCGCCCTCTGCAGTTCTGGAGGCTTAAGCCAGTCAAGCCCTTATAGCCTGGGTCTTTACCCATAAACTGAGGGCCAGAAGGCCTACTGGGACATCGTAGGGCTCCACGAATATTAGTTCCCTCCCACAAAGCCACCCTGCTCTGAACAAGCATCTATGTGTCTGCACCAAAAATTAATGAATCAGCCCCTCTCTTTCTGGATACTCTCCTCACAGCCAAGCCTCCGAACCATGAAGTGGAACCATAAACTTCCAAGCAGCAGACACAGTCAATAGCATGGACGTGATTTTTAAGTGAAATTAACAATTTTTCAAATATAGATTTCCTCTCCGGGCCCTTCCCTCCTCAACTTTGGAGATTCAGGCTTCTGGCAATATGGTGGTGGCCTGGGATTTCGGCCCAGAACCATAGAGGTGGAAAGCAGCGGGCCCCTCTGCCAAGCTGGCCTCTATCTGACCCTCCACCCCTCTGCCCGGCTCCCACTCCATCCCTCCTGGCTGCACTTTGTGCATCAGAAAATGAGAGGCGAGGAATGACAGTGCTTTAAGGACTTCACCTTAGACATGAAGTTGGGATGATAGACATTTGTTTTCATTCATTTCCAAATTCCAAATTCTAGTAGAGTACTAGAAAAAGGTCCATACATGGTAGGAGCTCAAGAAAGGTTTATTTCGGCGATTAATTTTGCAGGCTTTCTAAATAAGTTCACTTAAGTGACCACAGAGGTAATAGATCAATTCCATTAATATCTCCAAGTAATGGCCTCCCTGTGTCCACAGCCTTTGCAGTTTGCTCCTGCTTGGACCCTGGACTCAGTTTCTACCAATGGGAAAGTGGGGGACTTGACACAAGCAGAGGCTCTCTACCCCACCCCCGCACCCCCCCAGTGACCTCCGACCCCAGGCTCACTTAGACCCTGCCTTGAGGTATCCCAACCACAGCTATATAGAGCAGACTACCCCCACTGACCTGCCAGCTGACCACAGGCATGTCAGCAAGCTCACAGTGTCAGCCCAGCATGGCCCAGAGCAGCAGGACCTCCCCGCCAACCTGAAGACTCATGAAAAATAATAAATGATCATTTGTTTGTAATGCAGCAAAAACTGACCAACACACTAGGTCTTAGGCAATTTAAAAATGAGCCCAGCTACAGAAAGCAGAACTGCCCCTCCTGAGGGAGAGCCCCAAGCAGGTGAAAACAGTGCTGGGTTCACCAGGAGGAGGAGGGATTCTGATGTGGGCTCCAGGAATTCCTGGGTCTCTGTTCTGCTCTGAGCTTGCTGTGATTTGGCTGTTCTCATGCATCCTCCATTCCTCTCTCCTCATGCCATCCATCAGCTCCCACACCCTCTATCCAGGTGTGGATATCCTTTGTCCTCATTCATTTAGCCCACACCACAAGTGCAGGACCCATCACAGCCACCCCGGCCTCTGTCTTACCCCAGGGCCTTTCAGTCTTGTGCCTTCTGCTAACTGCTTGAGATGTGACAGGGCTATGGCTGCCCCACACTTCTGCACTCACATCTCAGCGATGAGTGCAAGAGGGATAATCAAGGACCCCATATGTATATATGCACATGGGTATATGTGCATATGTGGATATATGTCCATCTATATACATACATAAATACATATATATATCTACATAGGGGCACCTGGGTGGCTCAGTGGGTTAAGCCGCTGCCTTCGGATCAGGTCATGGTCTCAGGGTCCTGGGATCAAGCCCCACATTGGGCTCTTTACTCAGCATGGAACCTGCTTCTCTCTCTCTCTCTCTCTCTCTCTCTCTGCCTGCCTCTCTGCCTGATTGTGATCTTTCTCTGTCAAATAAATAAATAAAATCTTGTTTAAAAAAAGAAAAATATATATATACATAAAAACACACATATGTAGACACACATATCTACATGTGCATTTATACAAAGAAAGGAAGGAAGGAGGGAAGGAAGGGAGGAAGGGAGGGGGGAGGAAAAGATACTCAAGCCTCAAAACAGCAATTGAACTAGATGGCTTATACAAGGCTAAGATTCCTTCATTCTCTACTCTGAGGGAAACCAAAAGAACAGCAGGAATTTTGCTAGGGCCATACAGCAAGACTCACACTCCATTGTTTTGACTTTTTATCCAGAGATCATTCCATTACACTATATTACGTGTCCTCATGGTCCCATCCCTGGAAAATGTAGGCGCAGCTTCAGATAAAGCCACAGTGTTTCCCTAGGAGACTCTCCCAGAACCCTGTGTTTTTCCCTCTTGGACATGCCTGGTTCTCACAGGTCGGAATGAGTGCCAGCCAGCGTCATATTATTTACTACATCTTTTACACAGCTCCCAACATCAGGTCTGCTAATGATAATAAACTCCTTTCTGATATATCAACAGTTCAGAAGTTGTCTGCCACACTTTCAAGACAAAAATGAAAGATCCTACATTAGGGGCAGCTCTTGGACTATTTGATTTCAAGGAATTTATCAAGACTAGATAAAAATGAAGATTACAGGGTGCCTGGGTGGCTCAGTGGGTTAAGCCTCTGTCTTCGGCTCAGGTCATGATCTCAGGGTCTTGGGATCGAGCCCCTCATCCGGCTCTCTGCTCAGCGGGGAGTCTGCTTCCTCCTCTCTCTCTCTCTCTGCCTGCCTCTCTGCCTACTTGTGATTTCTCTCTCTGTCAAATAAATAAATAAAATCTTTTTTAAAAATGCAGATTACACAGAGAGATTTTTTACACTCTGTGGAAGAGCACTTGGGCTCATAGGCACCCCAATGGGCTCAGTAGATAGAGAGGCTGGATCAAACCTGAGTCAGGGCAACAAACTCCCCCTGGGTCCCTACTTAGTAGCCAATGCCAGCTGAGACATTCCCTGGCCATGTGACCTTGGGAAAGGTACTTTCTCTCTCTCTGCCTACACTTCCTCTTCTGTGAAATCAACATAATAGTATCTGTCTCCAGGACTGTTGTGAGGCTCAAATATATTCATGTTAAGTGTCTAGCCCAGGGCCTGGTACATGTAGTAGATGCTCAATAAATGCCAACAATCAAAATAATTGTTTTATAGAAAACACTCAGGGCATGGAGGAGGGTGGTATGAAAAGGACAGGGAGGTAAGGAAGCTTTTTTGGAGGAGGAGGTACAGCTGAACTAGATTTAGAGAAAAGAGTAAGTGAGAGCCTGGCAGATGTGCAGGAAGGGCATTTCAGGTAAATGGTAAAAGCAAAGTTAAAGAGGCATGGAAGATTTAGGTATGTAAAGAAGGAAAAATAATTTGACATGTTTGAAAGTCAGGGAATGGTGGCAAGAGATAAAGCTGGTAAAGCAAGCAGAGTCCAGGATGTGAAAAATCTTGCATTTCACATAAAGGAGTATAGGGTTATTTCTTCAGGCACCAATGAGCCATGAAAGGATTTTGAGACCAGAAATAGCATCATTCATATACAATCATACTAAAGTGAGAATGACTGATATATCTTCAAATATGCTTTGTCACTCTCTACTTTTCAAGGACCAACTCCTTTGATAATAACAATAATTGAGAACCCTTATAAAATACTCACAGTGTGAAAAAGACACCCTACTTTTATTAATTTTTTTAAAAATATTTTATTTATTTATTTATTTCACCGAGAGAAACAGTGAGAGAAGGAACACAGCAGGGTAAGTGAGAGAGGGGGAAGCAGGTTTCTCACTGAGCAGGGATTCTGATGCAGGGCTCAATCCCAGGACCCTGGAATCCTGGCCTGAGCTGAAGGCAGACTCTTAATGACTGAGCCACCCAGGTACCCCTATTAACCCTTTTAAACATGTAACAACCCTAAATGGTGGATTGATATCTTACCATCATCATCCTCTTTCTCCTCATTTTACAGATGAAAAACTGAGGTGCAGAAAGATTAACTAAGGGGAGCCTGGGTGGCTCAGTGGGTTAAAGCCTCTGCCTTTGGCTCAGGTCATGATCCCAGGGTCCTGGGATCGAGTCTCACATCGGGCTCTCTGCTTGGCAGGAGCCTGCTTCCCCCTTTCTCTCTCTGCCTGCCTCTCTGCCTATTTGTGATCTCTGTATGTCAAATAAATAAATAAAATCTTAAAAAAAAAAAGAAAGATTAACTGACTAGTCCAATGTCCTTTAAGTAAGCCGTGGATCCAGAATATAAACTCAGACACACCAGCTCTCAAGTCTGTACTCCCACCCATTACACTACATGGCTTCATAGCAAAAGTCAGGCATAAGCCAGACTCCCAACTAGAGAAAAAGATGCTGGAGGACATGGAGGAAAGAACTCTGGGATGGAGTAAAAGTGACCCGAGTTCCAGACCCCCACTTAATCTCCAAATCTCTGTGTGATGTTGAGTAAATTGCTTCCTTTCTCTGGGAAGCCCACTGAACCACGAAGTCCTTCTAGCTTTGATATGCTCTGGTTCCAGGGCTTTCTAGGAGTGTAGAAAGTAAATGTCCATAGCGCTAAATTATGTAAATGAAAATCAAATCTCGAAGCTTGCGCAGGAGGGTGTGGCCTGGGTTAAAGAGAGTTTTAGAAACTTCATATGGGGCCAACGTTGCTAAATCCATCACTGACTGGGGGAAATGCAGATATCTTCCTCCTGATCCCAGCCTACCTCTGCAGTAACCAACTCAGTTTCAGACCGTACTGAAACAGAAAAATCTTTGAAAGGTCATGTTATAAGTCAATGGTTTTCACACTTACTTTTAGCTATTTTTTAAAAATCGTATATGTACTGTAATATACAAAGCTGATTTTTGAAAAGCAATGCTTTGTGTGGATTGATTTTATGAATACAGATTATAACCTTTACTTATTATAAAGTCAATCAATAAGAACAAGGCAGTTTTGATTAAATAAACAGGATGCTCAGGTTGATATAAAACTACAACTGTCATCCGTAAGCCCTGACTTCCCTCTTTTGTGTTTATCAAAACAGCCTGATAATTTTCATTAGTTTTGGTTGTGCAGTATCTTGAAAAGTCTATTTACACAGACGAGTAGCTGCAACTGCTGACAGGTTTAAAAAAAGAAGAAAAAGAAAGGTGGATTTGTAACCTCTGGATAGTCTTCCAAGTCCTATAGAGACCTAAAAGGAGGACAGAAAGACTTATCTGAAATATACAAAATGTCCTATTCCAGATCCCATCCACAACTCAGAGGTTCTCATTCATCCATTTATCCAAAAATGCCTGGTGAGTGCCTACAATGTTCTGGTCGTTGCTCTAAACATGGAGGATGTGAAATTTAAAACTTTAGCATGTGAGAGATGGATGGACAATGAGTAAAATAAATATGTGAAATCCATAGTGTGGTTGTGACAAGGGGATATGGAAATAAAGCAGAGAAGGGGCTGGGGACTCGGGGGTGGAAAGTGGTTTTGTTTGAAATAGGTCAAGGTTGCCTCATTTGGAAGGTTTGAGCAGAAGTCCAAAGGGAAGGGGAACTGGCCAGAGGCTAGGGAAGGGCATCCAGCCAGTGCCATGGCCCTGGTACTGGGCCAACCCCAGAAAGTACAGGGCAGCTGAGCAGCTGGAGGGTCTGAGCAAAGGTGAGAGCAGTAGGAAACAAGGTCAGGGGAGGAGGGAAACAATGGGGCCAGGCAGATCATGCCAGTTCTGGGAGTCCATTATAATGACTTTGGCTTCTTTGAACAAGCCATTGGAGATTTTAAGCAGAGGATGGTTGGTATCCATCATATGTTTTTAGAACATCACTTGGGATGCTGGGTTGAGAATAGAGTGTAGGGAGTAAGGGTGGAAGCAGGGAGAAGAGGGGTGTTTGCAATAATCCAGCAGGAAAGGTTGATGGCTCAGACTGGGTAGTGGTAGAAATGATGACAAATGTTGGGATTCTGGATGCATTTTGAAAATAGACCTTATAGGAGACCCTGACCAATTGGATGTAGCCTATGAAGAAAAGAGAGGAGTTGGGGTGACCTCAAGTATCTGGCTAAATAGCCAGTAGGTGAAGCTATAGCTCACCCTACCCAGGATGGAAGAGTGATGAAAGACTAAGGAAAGAGTAGGTTCGGGGTGGCTGTGGAGGGGGACTTCACTCTAGGATGTGTCAACTTCAAGGTGCCTGGGAGAAGCCTAAGTGAAGATGGACAGATGAGTATGGAGGTCAGGGAAGTGGTCCAACCTGGAACCATCCCTAGGGAATCGTCTAGTGTACATGGTGCTTAAAGTATGAGGAAGAAAGCATGGGAGCATTGATGCAGTAGGTGAGGACAGGGAAGAGGTCCAAGGGCTGTGCCTGGTACTCCCAGCATTAAGAGACAGAGATTGAGAACCAACCAACTAGCAGATTGCAAACCAGCAGTTGGGGGTATGCAGAATGGAGATCAGAGAGTTGTTCTGGAGGCCCAGTGAGGAAGCTGCTTTAAGAAGGAGGGAATATTCGTGTTCAGATGAGTCAAAGCTAACAAGACAAATACAACGTAGCCTGAGACCAGACAGCTGACCTTAGCCAAACAGAAGCCATGGGCCATAGATGACCTAGGTAAATGCAGTTTTGAGGGAGTGGTGGAAGCAGAAACCTGACCAGCTCATGACAAGAGGGAAATGGAGTAAAGGGAACAGGACAACAGTAAAGACCAATCCTGCCAGAGTTTTTATTATGAAGGAAAACAGAGAAAAGAAAAGACAGATGAAGGGGCAACTGGAATGGTGTTGGTTGGTTGGTGGAGGTATTAACACAGGAGAAATCTCAGCATGTTTGTTTCCTAATGTCCATGATCCAGGAGAGAAGGAACATGCCCATGAGACAGGCGAGAAAGGGACAGTTGCTGAAGCCATGTTTTTGGAGTGCAGAGGAAAAGGGTTGTTCTCAGGAGGGGCTATGTTTCTGTACTAAGAGAGGAAGGCAACGAGGCAGGAGAACACCGAGGCAGGACAGCCATGATTGCTGGAAACCTGTGGCAGCTCTACTCCAGCTGCCTTATATTCTCTGTGCAAGTGGGGAATAAGTGCTCAGGCGAGAGGGAGGGAGGGTGTGGAAAAGTCACCTAGAGGAGAGGGAGAGTGGATGGACCAGGAAATGGATCATGGTTGCCAGGCAGCATGAGGACCTCTGGGAGATCCGTGCTCAGGAATCCAAAGGGAAGCAGCTTGCTTTTCTGCAGACACACTCGGCTGCTTAGGGGCAGGCAAGGAAGTCACCGGGTTGGTTATGACCAAGTTGGTGGTTCTGCCAAATAAATGTGAGATGGACAGGCATCAAGGCTATGGACTCTGGAGACAAAACCCCTGGTTACAAAGCTTTGACCCACCATTTACCAGCCGTGTGACCTTGAGCGAGTTAGCTAACCTCTCCATGTTTCCGTTCCTTTGCCAGGGTCTCGGGTAAAAGTTCCGTGAGCTAATATACATACAGTATTTAGAAGAGTGCTTGGCACATTACAAGCTCTCAGTAAATGTTAGCTTCTATTATTATCAATACTAGTTGAGGCAGCCAGCAAAGCAGGCTCTCAGCCAGTTAAAATCCTGTTTGTCAGAAAACACCTGTGAAATGTATCTCAGAGCATTCGGAGATATTAAACAATATCTTTGGTGAAATCTCATCCTCATTTCTGTTGAATTCACCTTCAGTCCTACCTAATTCTCTCTCTCTCTCTCTATGCAAAGCCAAACATTAAGCTTCAATCTTCCCACTGACCCTTTATCTGCCGTCAGCCCTGTGACAACTCGCAGTCAGTCATGAAGCACCAAATTGTGCAATAATATGGCGTTACCACACCGTGCTACGCTGGGCGCCACACTCCCCACCGTTACAGGTAAAGAAAGCAGGTAGGTACCTGACACACACCTGAGCCTCACCTGAGATTTTAGTTGACCCTAAAAGCCATTTTTTTCTCAATTCCTGAGTGCTGGAGCAAATATACGCCCCATTTGCTTTTGGATGAGCTGACTTGGGCAGGAACCTTTTTTTTTTTTTTTTTTTTTTTTCAGTGTTCCAAGATTCATTGTTTAGGCACCACACCCAGTGCTCCATGCAATACGCGCCTTGGAGAGACTTTTTCAGCTACAGTCTCCCTAACAAAAGACCCATTTATAGTCGGTCCGGGTATATTGCCAGAGAAAAGGAACTCCAGGAGCAGGTTGGTGGTAGATGCAGGAAACGTGTGAAAGTTTTTTGGGTGTTGTTTTTTTTTTTTTTTTTTGCTTTGTTTTGTTTTTTCTAGTGCTTCTATTTTCTGGGTAGAACAGAAAGGAAGGCCCTTTCCAAGAGCGGGGGTGGGGGAAAGAGCCCAAGAAAACCAAAGCCCCTGGAAGCCGAGCCCTTTTGCACCTTGTGGGGTCTACGAAGTGTTAAGTTCAGAAAAGCTACCTTTGAATATGCGTGTTGTTTTGCACAGAGGCTAGAAGCACGTCCTCTGGGACCTGCTGTGTGTCCTCCACATGTCCTTTGACCTCAGTGTCTTCATCTGAAAAATGGGGATAACGACAGTACCTATTTCCTAAGGTTGATCTGAAAATTAAATGCATGAAAATATGGGTAGCCCAGAGAGCAGAGGAAGATAACAGTGTCAGTTACCACCCTTCTTGTTTTCTGAAAATTTAGATTACTTCTCTCCTCTGAGGTGGGTTTCTGGAGCCCCTGAAACCTCTCATTGGGATTCCTCTAACCCCCATGATCAGAGCTAGACTGAACACACGGCTGTCGTCTACGGAAGAAGAAATGAGCCATTGGGGGAGTGGGGTCGAGCAGTAGGATCCTCCACGGGGGCTCATTCAGAAACATTCAGGAAGGCTCCAATGGAGCATCAAAAGGGAATGGAAGAAAGAACACATTTGGGCGGGGGTGGGGACGGGGTGGGGGGGGGATTTGTTCAGAAGATGGCCCATGGACCGGCCACAGCAACATCCCGAGGGAACTTGTTAGGAATGCAGAATGTCAGGCCTCACCCTGAGCCCACTGAACCAGAAGCAGCATTTTAACTAGATCTCCAGGTGATTCCTGGGCAGGTTAGATTTTGAGAAGGACCAGCCCTACCCAGTTAACCCACTGCACAGTGATAGTGCATGGAAAAGGGTGGGTATGAACCCAGGTGGCCCGGTTCCAAAGCCTGTGCCTTTCCATCACCTTGAGCTCCCAGAACAGGGAGCTGCATGAGCTCAGTTTGGGAACAGAAAGGAGAAAAGGGGAGCATGGGCCAGAAATCCCATAGAACATTCCTGTAACCCAGAACAGGAACCCAGCAGTGCTACCTAATCCGCTAATTACTCATTCAGCAAACATGTCCCAAGAGCGCCTATTCTGTGCTAGAACTGGGGTACAGGGAGGAATGTCACTATCCCTGTGCCCAAGACACTTCAAGTGGGCGGGGACCGTGGAAGAGTGAGCCATTCTTAGGCCCACACACCCCAACCCCACCTCTCCATCTGGCGGTCCCTCCCCTCTCTGCTCCTCCCACCCACCTTCCCACCCCCTCCTCTGCCCTGCTCTCCCTCCCTTACAAGGACCCAGCTGGACACAGTCAAAGAGAAGCAGCAACAACAGCTGTCACCTCCATGTGGCTCTGCTGGGGAACAGAGCCCAGCCGGACATGGTGAACCCACACCTTCTCTAGAAACTGGGTCCTTGGCATTTCTGTAGGTTTCTAAAAGCTGAGCATCCGACTCTTGGCACCAGAAAGATCACGGCCCGATGAGGCTCCTCCAGCTGACTCTCATGTCCTTTCTTTGGCTCAGGCCACCCTGCTCCCAGGAAGCAGGCAGAGGCCAGTTTCCAATGCGAATGCCTCCTCTCCAGAAGCTCAGATGCACACGAGCGTGCTGGGCTGATTCAGACCCAGCCACCCGAGCAAGGCTGGATTCTAAGTTTCAAAATCAGCAATATCAGTTGGAGGAAGGAAAAACAGGATGGAAGGACTCAGAGAGTAGAATGAAAGAGGTCAAGCTGATGGCAGCACAAAGAGGATGATTTTTGCAGCGTAGCCCCAGGAAACAGGAAGAAAAGCAAACCCGAAGATAGTGGGGTGGTGTTCGGCCACAGAGTTAAAGGGGGAAAGCAGGTTACAAAGCTGAATGAGCCCAGCTAAAGACGGAGCAAGAATCTGTACGCAGGCGTGTACACAGAAACGTCCAGAAGGCGAGAAGTGTTGATCTGTGCTGACAGTAGGGTGGCTCAATGCTATTATGGAACAGAATGAGCTGTTAGGCAGGCAGGAGAGAGGATGCTTCTGTCTCCCGCTGCCAGAGACTTGATACGAGCCATGGGTTGACCAGGCAGACATCTGCACATGGACCTTCTCTTTACTTCCAGCCCATTGCTAAAGAAATTCCCTGTTTCGTCCATGCCTTTCTTCCATGTGGTTTTTATGACCTCCAACAGGATGGTAAACTCCATGCCTATCCAGCCTGAACCTCAACTTCATGGTTAGACCATTGGCAGCTACAAAAACAGGACTCTGCTGGTTCCAGAAAGCAGAGGTGGTCTGTGTTAGAAAACAGCTTTGCCATGCTCTTTTGGCCAACTGAAAGAAGATATGGCCCTAGGGGCAAGGACCTAAACAGAGAGCCTTCCATTCTGCTCTAAATTTTTGAAGAAGGAGTTTTGTGACCCAGTTTTGTGATCCTGTAAAACCAGGACGTACCTCTCCCAATATTTCCTGTTTAAGACAAGACTGAGACATGTTACTTTCTCTCCTAGAGTCTCTGACCTTCACCCTGATTGGAGGTGGGGGGGGGGGGTTGAATGGAGGGAGAGGAAGTCCCTACTCCTAAGAGCAGTCTTTTTCCTTTCTGGATTAACTTGTCCCCACCAGAGGCTATCCTGAACAAGAAAAATTGCCTCAGTACCAGGACCTAACACTAGGAACAACAGCCATCATTCACGAGGGCCTTGCAGGTGCCCCACGCTGAGCAGCACTGGGCATAAGTTCTCTCCATAAGCCCTCACACCCAAACTAGTTATCACCACCAGCTTACCGAGTAAACTGAGGCTCACACAGCTAGATGGTAAAAGAACCAGAGCTCAGTGTGGAGCTGCTGACCCTGTACCTGGTCCTCTGCCCTGTGCAACCCCTTCCCAGCTACCATCCCTGAGACATGAACAGCAGTCCCCCTGAGTCACGGGGTGATGGGCTATTTTTACCTTCTCCTCTTGGCTTATGTACACTTCCTAGATATCCTACAATAAACATGGGTTACCTTTAAAATAATATTTAGTAGAAAATTAATGCCAAATATTTTTACCAGAAAAGAAAAAGGAAAGCTGGACCCGGGTTTGCCCCCAGAGACGAGGGTTGTGGGTAAGGAACCTGTTGTGCTCTAGCCTGGGGCAGCCTTGTGCTGGGGAGGTCACAGAGAACCACCCATGGCCTACAGAGGCTCCCCTCAGCCCCAGGGGGCTAAGCCCATTAATGAAGGTGACCCAAATAATTTCCTATCTAAGGCACACAAATTGTTTAATGTCTCAAACCTGCACCATGAGGCAAGAGTGAGCGAGGTTTTTTTGATTCACTGTGAATGTTTCTTGATACAATCAGCTCTCCTAAGCCATCAAAGTGTAACTTTCAGGAGACTGCTTCTCTGGTAAGCCCTGGCGGGGCGGGGTTGGGGGGGGGGGGGTTCTCTCCTTTCAGAAGCCCAGACCTGGCAGGTGACTTTACCAGGTCCACCTCAATCTCCCACCGCTATTTCTTATCAGCTCAAGGGATCAACACAGGGAGGTGGAAGGTGATGCTGTGGTTGGTTGTCACTGAAGGAGATAGGGACAGAGCTGGTCAGGGCATGCACTCAGTGACCATTTCACAGGGTCTCCTCAATTGTTCATCATGTCACCAGGTTAGAGCAGGGGGTGGCCTTCAGGCTCTCAATGCTGCTGGTTACAGAATGACTACAATTCTCTAGCTGTAGCCAAGCCATCAAAAGTGCAGAAAGAATGAATACAGTGACCAGTGGGAAAGTTGCCTTTGCCCCCAGATCCCCCACACCAGAAGAGGTGCACCTCCCCTTCTTATATGCTAGGTGGAAAACTTAAACCTGAACTGGACAACTAAGGGCTCACATTTGCCACAGATTGAATTCCAGGCAGAGCTGTGTGTCCTGGGCACTGTCCAGGAGTGAACGATCCTGGCAGGGTTGTTTATGGCCCTTTATCTGATGGTTTTTAGGGTTAAGTATTGCCCTCAGTGTTCTCACTGATCACCCCACTACAGAGGGGGTTTTACTCTAGGTGGTAAAATGGTACGATCAGAACGGCAACATATGGGTCTTTGTGTGGTCTCATCCCCCTGCAGATCCAGCCAGCCTGCTATTTCCATAGATCAGTTTAATATTTTGCAAAGGCAGATGGGACCTCTCTTGATTGGCTTTGCCTGATAAAAACTCATAAAGAAAGGAAGAGGAATGTAGAGGAAGAGAGTCACACTTCTTCACTGGAAGAATTTCGAGGAACTTGGAGACCAGCTGCTCCCAGTCTGTATCCACCATAGATCTCACTGACCAGGCACGGAACTCCTTCCCACTGAGCCCAAACCCAGCTTCAGAGTCCTCATCAACATCACACATCAGATTGTAATCATCATCCAGTTGGAGTTGGCATGCAGGATGAAACTGATTTGACATCCCCAATAAAATCCAAACCTATCCTTTCACCAATGGAAAAATCAGGCTTAGACAAAGGGAGCGACTTTGGCCACAGTCATTCAGGAAGTCATGACAAAGACAGTTAGGATCTTGGGCTATCTGGACTTTGCTCATCGATTGCACCAGACTGGCATTCTCAAAACTCAGAATCAGCATGAGCAAGAAGGTAAGAGAAAGATTGGGTAAAAGGTCACCCTCTGGAAAGAATATTACCTTGGCTTGAGTTGACCAAGAGTTCAAATCTTACCTTGGGGAAGTGACTTCACAATCCCTGGTCCTCAGTTTTCCAATAAGGATGTGTACCTCATGGTGCCATTGCAATGCCCAGATCAGATAGTGACTAGCACAGTGTGCAACACAAACTAGGCAAACTGTATATCTTGAATTTTCTCCCTGCTAATACCAGGCTCCTAACACCTGCCTCTTTCCTCCATGCCTCCTTTCCAGCCAAACCACCTCATGTTCTCTTGATCGCCACTGGTGATGGATGAGGCTTTGGTTTCCATGGTTGCCCGGACCTGTTTATTGGACAGATGATTTTCATTGCCCGAAGGTCTCTGCTCAGAGTTGGCAATGGCTGGAGTCACCAAAGCTGCATTTCCAAGACCCCTGGATTCTCTTCACCCCAGAGGGTACCTCAGGGATCTTCTCAGATTCCTTTTGTCAATTCCCGGGTAAGGGTGGTGACATTTTCAGGAAGCTCCACACAGACTCAGTGTGAAGCCCCAACTGAGCAAATCATCACTCAGGCTCCAAAATGCTTCTCTGGCTCTTCCACTAGCTCGTGAGCTCCCCAAGGGCAAGGCCTAGGTCTTGTTCAGCTCTGTATCTCCTATGTCCACATCTCTTGGCAGCTAGTAGATGCTTGTGGTTAACTACATCATTGACCCCAATTCTCCACCCCTCCCTGTACCCACACATTTCACACCCTTTACCTTATAACTTTGCAATTCTCTCACTATGGGCAGAGCTTAATTCCCCACCCCAGGCCTGGCCATGTGACTTGCTTTGACCATATGGATGTGTATTATTTATCTTGTGCTGCATAACAAATTTCCCCCAATTTAGGAGCTTAAAACAACATGTATTTATTTTCTCATGGTGTCTGTAGGTCAGAAATCTCAGTATAGCTTAGCTGGGTCCTCTGCTTTAGGCTCTTTCAGAAGACTGCCATAAAGGTGTCAGCTGGCCCCTAGTCATCCCAAGGCTCAGCTGGGCAAAGCTCTGCTTCCAAGCTCACATAGTTTGTTGGCAAGACTCAGTTACATGCATACTGTTGGCCCTGGGCTGCCCTCAGTTCCTCACCATGTGGACCACTTTATCAAAGTGCATAAGCCAAGGACACAATAGACAGAATCTGACAGAAAGACCAAAACCACAGTCTTGTGTAACCTAGTCATGAAAGTTCACCATCTTTGCTGCATTCTTCCAGTTGGAAGCAAGTCACAAGTCCTGCCCATACCCAAGGGAGGGGATTTCACATGGGTATGAATCATATGAGGTGTAGGTCACTGGGGACGATCTTAGAAGTCTGCCTAGTATAAGATATCTACAGATGTTGCAGGCAGAACTGGGCTGGCTTCCTCTTGTGTTTCTGCTTCCACCATAAGGATATTAACAGAAGGAGATGTTCCAGAAGGAGGATGAGAGACACGTGGCACGGAGCTAAGATTCCACAGCCATTCCATCTTACAACAGAGTTCCTAGTTAATGTGTGGACCCATGAGTAAACCCAACTGAGACCAAAGAATCACCCAGTGGAGCCCAACACAGATTTCTGAACTTAGCAGAAGCAACTCAAAGTTTCTGGTTATTTTTCTAGTGCAGCAAAAGCTAATTGATGGCACGAGCAAAAAATATTAGTACAATACCCAATAATGTATTTTGCATCTCAGTTTCCTCATCTATAGAAAGAGCATAATATTGCTACTTTACAGGGTCATTATGAAAAATAAATGAGTTAGTGTTTCCAAAATATTTAGAACAGTGCCTGGTGCATAATAAGCAGGAGTAAGTGCTTATTGAATTAAAATAAGTAAATCAGCTAACTTGTTTGAATGTTTACCAAATGTTAAACAGTTTATATGCATTATCTCATTTACTTGTTACAATAATCCTATGAGATTAGTGTAATTTTTATCTTTATTTTCCAAATGGGGTTTAGAAAATGCAGGAAATTTGCACAGATCACACAGCTAGTATGTGAGGAAACCAAAACTCAAATTAATGATTAGCAAATAAAATCCCAGATTAGAAAGCTAGGAGAACAGAGTCAGAAGGAAGAGGCTGGTAGAGTAACAAGAGGTACAAGCAGGTGGACTGGGTTGATTTAGGACTGAGGTTGCAAAAGCAGGGCAAGCGTCAGGGCATTCCTTTTGTTTGTGCCCTTATGTGCCTCATGGGGACCAAGGGGATGAACCAAGGATGACAGAACAGAGATGTTTAACTAAGAAAAGAGAAGCCTTAAGGGACAGTACTGAGAAACATTTTCAAACAAGGAAGGCCAAACTGCAAATGGGAATTGATTGGTTCAATGTGACTCCAGGGGATAGGTCTAGGTCAACTGGGTGGATGTTCAGAAAGGGGTCAATGTAAGGAAGAAGTCAATAAGAATTACAGTTTACTAAAGCATAAACAGGATGCCTGAGGATGCAATGAGCTCCAGCAGAAGTGGGCAAGCAGATTCTGGAGGACCCCACTGTTAGAATGTCAGAGGGAGATTTCCACCCAGACAAGGAGCCAAATGATTTCCCTTGCAAGACCCTTCCAGGTCATAGAGTCCAAGCTTCCAAGAAAAGAACCACATATATGGATGCAGACCCAAGACATTGCCAGTGGTGAACAGTCACCTGGATCATTTCTGATTCTGTGGCAGGAAACAAAGACAATTTACAATAAAACTCTATTTTTTCTTAAAAAAAAAAAAAAAAACTAGGAGTGAGCAATTGATTTTAATTCCAAACACTGAAGGTGGCCAATAAGACTAATCACCATAGAGTCCTCAACAGACAGCTTGGATGTCATTAAGCCTGACCATGGACAGAGACACTACCCTAGCCCCTATAAGACCTGACCAAAGTCTACTCCCTGACTTAACCTCCTTCCCATTCCTTCCATTCTCCACCGGGTTTCTCTAAAGCTCATTCCTTCTGCAGCAGGAAGCTGAGTTTTCTTCTGGAAGCTCTTTCCTCTCCTGGTTTTGTGCTGGTATCCCCATCTCCTTTTTCTGGGGTTCCTCAATGCTGACGAACATGGTACCAGATGCCCATGCCTCTCTCCATCCTTCGATGCCTCAATAGCCTGGAACTTAAGATATAACCCCCAGGGCAAGGTGGAGCCCAAATGTATTGAGGTTAGGTTTCTCCTATTCAGCAAACTGGGGGCCCAAAATAAACACTTCAGATAGAAGACAAGAAGCTATAAAATTCAGTTCCTGTCCTTCTGGGTTTGACTCTTACCATGGTCAATATATATGGAAAGCAGTCAGTCCAGTGCCTGGATAGTTGAGAGCTGGTACAGTCACACCTCCTGGGGGGAGCTCCTTGGCTGCCAGGTTCTCTCCTGTCTCAATCCTTCATGTTCAGTTGGTACCAGGCTCCCTGAGATGGCAGCAAGATGTGGAGATGAAATGCATTTGCTCACTAGTCTTTGTGCCCCCAGTGATTTTTCATCCAACTCCAGGTGAAGAAATCACTCTTGTCCTACTAACCACAGAAGCTCGTTAGCCACTCTAAAAATTAAGCAGCTTGCTGACAGTAACTCTTTGACCCTGGAATTCAACCTGGAGTTTGTCTATTTGCTTATCAGCTAATTAATTCATTGTTCTGCTTATTTAGTAACAGCCAAACTTTGTGGGACACGGTTCATACCGTCCAAACTTCAAGGTGCTCACTCATCACAGGGGGATCTTGTTCAAATGCAGATTCTGATTCAGAAGCCTGGAAAGGGGTCTCGGTGTCAGATTCCTAACAGACCCCCAGATGATTCTGATCATGTTGATCCATGGACTACACTTAGAGGTTCTAAAGTCAGACACATTGGGTTCAAATCCCAACTCCCACTTTTGGTAGCTGTGTGACCTTAGGTAAGTTAATTAACCTCTCTGAGCCTCGATGTTTTCTTTTATTATAAAATTATAATTTAAAATTATAAAATTCATGGCTGACAATTTATGAAGGCTATTAAAAATTATTCAACAGAGCCCTGGCATATTGTGGGTGTTCAACTAGTAGCAGTATGAATTATGAAGACAGCATGACTCCGTTTCTGCGAAGGGTAGGAACATAACTTTGTCCCCACTTCCAAGGATCCCTCTTGTCCTGATATGCTAGTATTTGGTGAAAACAGAACGATTCTCAAATGAAGATACAGGAAGAGTGAGGCAGTGTTTGTCTCTACTATCAGTCTGTGATCATTGTTCCAGACCCACATGGAGCATCTTATTCTCAGAGTTGATCCTGCCCAGTGCCCAGGCTTCTCCTCTTAAAGAAGCAGCTCAAAGTGTATCCGTATTATTCATTTTCTGCATTCGGCATGGATTTTAGGGAAATTGCCTGGCCTGGGATTCATTTGTGCCCCTGTGTCAGCCTGAGTCTCTCTCTGAGGTCCCCAGAGCCAGTGGCCATTTTGCAGGACCCAACCCTGGAAATAAAATTTCAGCTAAATTACCGGAAATTAGATTAGATTTTATTATGAGAAGGAAAAAGGAAAGATGAAAGCAACCAAAGGCTTAGAAGGGAAAGGCATATGCACATTCAACAGACAACGCTGCAATGAAAAAGCCAGTTTGCAGCCTGACTCGCCGACCCTGAGGCGCCAGAGAGCATCTGTCCAGCTTGGGGCCAAGAGGGGACTGGCTCAGCTGATGGCCCACACAAATGGAGATGGCTCTCACCTCTGTGAGGCAGAGCAGGGCTCAGAAAATGCCCTAGCCCTCGATGCAGACCACTGAAGCGCAGTGTCACCACCATGAGCCTCCACACCCTCCCCCAAACACTGGGATGCTGCTAAGAGCTGTGAAAGAGTAAGTGAGATCCTATGTGTTGCCTACAATGAAGAATGAACTGGGTGGTTGGAATAAGAAATACAAAACAGGAACACCTGTCTGGCTCAGTCAGTGGACCGTGAAGTTCTTAATCTCTGGGTCATGAGTTTGAGCCCAAGCTGGTTGTGAAGCCTACTTAAAAAAAAAAAAAAAGAAGGAGAAGTAATACAAAATGCGTAATAAATACCTTATATCAGTATATTTTACATCATTACCTTGTACATGCATATGTATACATAAACAGATAAAATTGAAAACCATAAAGTGTAAACAAAATTATATCCATCCCACATGTGTTGAATAATTGCAAACACATATTGCACTTCCTATGTCCCTATTGCACTGTAAACACTTTACAAATATCCAGTCCTCCCTGTGGATCGTACCCATTTTATAGATGAAGAAAGTGAGACTCAGATCCTCCTGAGTCATTTCCCCATGCAGAGCCATCATTCAAATCCAGCCAACCCTATCAGTTACTATACTACATCTGGTAATTCCTGTTTGATTCTTCCCTGGTCAGAGACCTGTAACACTGATTTCATGACCATTAAATGGTCTCCATCTACCGTTTGAAAAACACAATTCTAAAACATCCTTGTGAATAAACAAACGGTCCTTCCCTCAATACTGGATGTGACCCTAACCAGGGTAGAATTTTTCATTTGTGCTCCCACCACCATCCCCACCACCCTGATTACTCAGCACTCTGCTGACCCCACAGCAGTCCCTGAGAAAGACCCAACTAAGAAGCAGGTGCATATCCCAAAGCTCTCTTGAGTAACCATAGTGAAAGTAGTTGTTGAGCACCCAATATCCATCAGGTTAGGACTGGGCATTTTCATTCATCAGATCACAGCATTCTCATGGTAACCTGTGGGGAAGTATTGGAATCCTCCCATAGCCACTAATACAGCTAAGGCTCGGAAGGTGCAGTGATGCTCCTAGGCTCGTCCTGTCAGCAAGTGACAGCTCCAGGATTCAAGCCCAAAGTGGACTGTAAATTTGGTTGCATTAAACTTCAAAGCACCCCTTGGAAGCTAATATAAACCCGAACATCCTTGAACTGTCAAATTTCCTCAGCATAACAGATTATGGGAGGCTCTTCTCATCTTGGGAGCCAGGAGGCAGGGATGCCACCTTGGGCTTTAGAAATTTCGACCCAGCCTTGAGTCTTGACCCTACCACTTCCTGATGGGATGTCTTGGACAAGTCACTAAACCTTTCTAAGCTGCAGGGTCTTCAAATATAAAACAGAAACCATGCTAATAACCATATCCTAGGTTCCCCAGGACGTGCTAAAATGGGGACGTCCCAGGCAAACCAGGACATA
Organism: Mellivora capensis; assembly: GCA_004024625.1. Classification (NCBI taxonomy): domain Eukaryota; kingdom Metazoa; phylum Chordata; class Mammalia; order Carnivora; family Mustelidae; genus Mellivora; species Mellivora capensis. Next base: position 29,143 of record PISX010001586.1, on the reverse strand, counting down.
TCTGTCACCGTAGACAGTGGTTGATGAGACCATTCATCCAACTGCATGTTTATTCAACAAATATTTATCAAGTGTCCTTGTATGTCAAGTGCTGTTCCTGGTGCTGGAAGGAGAGAAAAAGGAAAAGATTCAAAGATTCTCTGCCTTCATGTAGCTTATATTCTAGCAGATGGAGAGGGATACCCTAAAGAAGCAAAATATTTAGCATGTCAAGTAATGATGAATTACACCATGGAGAAAATAAAGCAAATCATTCAAGGAGACCCAAACCGAAAGCAAGCCCGAATAGCCATTAGCAGAAGGATGGATAAATAAGTCGTGGTCTACTCATACAATGATGCGGTGTACAGCCACAAAAACAAAGAACAAACACAGAGCTATTGATACATGTGATGTGGGTGAAGCTCACAGACCTTACAATGAGCAAAAGAAGCCAGACACAGAAGAGGACATGATGAAAGCTTCCATCTACGAAGTTCAAAAAAGCAGAACTAAGAGACGGTGATTAAAGTCAGAACAGTAGTTGCCAGAAGGGGTAATCACCTGACAAGGGCCAAAGAAAACTTTTGAGAGTGCTGGGAATATTCTGTCTCCATCTGGGTGCTGGTCATATAGAGTACACTTATGTAAACATTTGCCAAAGTGACATTGGTCCAGAAAGTGCATTTTATATGGACATTGCATCTCAATTCTAAAAGTATTTTAAATAGCTAAATACAGCAGCACATTTGAAGTGGGGGCCTGGTGGATAGGCACAGAGTAAAAAAAAAAAAAATCCAATTCGTGTTCAGGATGTTGGACTATTATCCGATGGCTTTCAGAAACCACAGGGTGTGCAATAGGGCGCAGAATCCCCTCTCTTGCTTCTTTGGGTGTCTCTGTTCAGGTTCCCTCAACTAATCTTGAGAACCTGATACCTCTCTAGGAGGCCATTAGGGAAGGCTGTTCTTTAAATGCCTTAACATTGGTCCTGAAATCTGGCTCATCAGTGAGCCTGGAAAGTTTTTGGTAGGACCACTCTGATGTGCTCTGCACCGTAAGTCCTAATCTCATGCCCCTGAGATTATAGTGACAAAGATATATAACATTTTCCTATGCAATGGGCTTGAGTTATCCCAGGGATAATGGAAAGGTATTTTTCATCTTTAGGGTGTTAATGAATATAAATGGGATTCACAGCCCATTTCTCTGCTTTTTGTTCCCTCCAGAGAGTGAGATCAAAGGAGGAAAATTTCTAGGAGCAGAAGGGGAGGGGAGCCCCACATTCAACCCTCCCACCCAGGACACACCCAAGAATAAGGAAGACTGCAACAATCTTGATGCCTTTCCTTTATGCCTAACTGGCCAAAAACTCCTCTAAGTAGAAAGTGATTGATTTAGCAGACGTTACAAGATTTTTTAGCTCCAAGGAGTTGCTAACCAACAAACTTTCCCAAGTGAACTAGGACCCAATAAAATCACTTTTCTAAGATAGAGTACTTTTCTCTCTGCTTGTGGCTTTCTTCTGGGCAGTAAGGAAGTTGCTGTCTTGGTCCAAATTAGGCCACATGCCTCAGGGAAATAATTCTGTCATTTCCTCAGCTCTCATGCTCTGGTTATGATTGCCTCTGTGTAAAGATGCTATCTCCAAATAAGATCACATCTGAGCTATGAAGGGTTAGTATTCAACATATGTAAGAAAGTTAGAATTCAACATATGTAAATTTTAGGGAACACAGTACCACCCATAGCATGCAGCTAGGGGCTTTTGGACAGGGCAGGTCTCTCCAACACCAATTCCTCCATTCCTCCCCCTTAACAACAGGTAGACTACCCTGATACCAACTCCTGGCTACCTTCTCTCACCATCCCTTCTTTCAGCTAATATTTATTGACCACATACTATATACCAGGCATAGTACTAGGAGCTGGGCAAGAGTAGCCACACTACCTGCCATCCTCACCTTCTCAATGTCTGCAATCCCCTAGGGCAAACCAGACAAGAAGACCAAACTCTTTTTTTTTAACATCTTAATTTTGTTTTATTTTTTTCAGTGTTCCAAGATTCATTGTTTATGCACCACACCCAGTGCTCCATGCAATATGTACCACCAAGGCAGCATGGTACTGGCACAAAAACAGACATATAAACCAATGAAACAGAGTACAGAGTCCAGATATGGACCCTCAACCCTATGGTTAAATAATCTTCAACAAAGCAGGAAAAAATATCCAGTGGAAAAAAGACCAAAACCTTTTGAGTCAAAAGTATTTGCACAACCCACTGAGATAAATGGAAGAGGCTACCTGTGGCTGAAGGAAGCAGATGGATTCAGAACCCACTTGGCTACCCTCAGAGCTGAGGAACTCAATATCTCAGCCCTCCTCCAACCCACTTAGAGCCTGTCAGCTGCCAAGCTCTGAGGTAAGTAGTCAATTACGACATAGTATGATCAGCTCTGGGATCAGGGAAGCCCAGGAAATTTGAAGAATTGTAGAGGAGACCCAGTCCTCCTTAGGAAACTCAGAAAGACTTCCTGGTTAAGGTAAAAGGCATTCATGATAGTTATTAATTGATCATTAGCGTTGTTTACCAATACCCTATTCTCCTTTCTTTCTAACCATCCAGAAACAGCACTTCCACATATCCTTTAAAATAGTTTATCAGTTAGCGTTTGCTGTGTAACAAACCATCCCAAAACTTAGTGGCTTAAAACAACCACCATTCATTGTTCTATGAGTTGGCAGTTTGGGCTGGGTTTATCTGGGCATTCCTTCAGCTGGTCTCACATATATTCTCCTGCAGCTATAGTCAGATGGAATGTTCACTGGGGGCCAGTTTCATATAACATGGCCTTACTCACATATCTGATGGCTCATATTGACTGTCAGCTAGAGAGACAGGGATGACTGAGCCATGTGTCTTCAGTAGTCTAAGCTGGGCTTATTCACATGATAGTGATTAAAGGGAGCATACAGTGTGGTAAAGAAATATGACATTTGACCCAAACAGGTGCCTGTCCATGCTTGGATGCTCCCTATATGATTCCTTGTAATCCCTACATCATTCCCCTGATATCTTCTCTGTTGAAGCTGACCTTCAGCTTTGGCATCCAAGTTACTGTGCATCTCCTCTTCATTCTCTGCTCTCCATCTTCTAGCCTCCTGCTTCCTATGTTAAGGCTAGAGCTACCCCTTAAGATATACATTCCTGTCTTGGTCTTTGGACTCTTTACCCATTGGACAGCTCCAATGAAAAGAGTCTGGATCTGTACCCACCTTGACTCCAGCCTGGGTGGGAAAGATCCAGGATAAAGGTACAGGCAAGAACTCCATGCATGTTACTGGAGTTCAATAGAGCAGAGGGCCCTGTGAAGGGACAAGATCTGTGAAGACTTGCTGAAAAAAATAGATTTGTGTTCATCTTGAAGGAACTTTGTAAGAGCAAAGGCTGCAGTCTGGGCTTGGCAATATGTTTGTTTGTTTGTTTGTTTGTTTGTTTGTTTTTTAAAGTCAAATCTAAGTGTTTTTTGTTTTGTTTTGTTTTGTTTTTTATTTCTTTTCAGTGTAACAGAATTCATAGTTTTTGCACCACACCCAGTGCTCCATGCAATGCGTGCCCTCCATAACAGCAAGCTAACTCCTCTAGAGCAGAGAGTTAGGAAAGATGAGTAGAGAAAAAACTGGAAGGATACGTTGAGGCTAGACTACAAGCCAGCCCTGGATCTAGATCCAACTGAGATTCACCATCATTACCACCACCACCACCATAGCCATCATCGCTGTCATCATCATCACAGCCACCATCAACATCACCATCATTGTCATCAATACCACCATCATCATTACCATCATCATTATTATCAACACTCTGGCCATTATCATTATCATTATCACCACCACTATCATCTTCATCATCACCATCATCATCATTATCACCGTCATCATTGTCAACACCACCACTACCATCATTACCATCATCATCATCATCAACACTCCCACCACCATCATCATCATTATCACCACTACCACCACCACCACCACCATCATCTCCATCATCATCATCATCATCGTCATAAAGAGTTTCTTCTGAAGAGCTCTGTGATTCTGAATTGTAGCTTGGAAAAGAGCATTGGGCTGGTGTCAGACACATACATTATAGTTCCAACGTTATCAATAACTGCACATTTTTGTATAGTTTTCAGAAGCCACTTAGTCTCTCTAAGCCTCAATTTCCTCACCTGGAAAATGATGTGTGAAGCCTAAATTAAAAGAATGAATGAGAAAATGCTCTATCAATACTAAGTAGTGAGGATACTCTGTGCTCAATATTATTCTGTCCCTTCCTGATGTACCTTGTGCCTGATTTCTCAGGAATATTACCTAAAGTCAGACTTCAACTCTTGTGACACGCTTACTATTTCAACATCCCTCTATCCCAGTGTCGTGGGAAAAATGTGTATTGAATCTTCCCAGATTCTGTGACTTCAGGTGAGTTAATGTCCTCTGAACCTGTTTCCTTATGTGGAAAATGAGATCAGATTTGAGTATTCAATGAGATCATGAATGTTAACTGCTTGATGTCTAGAAGGTACTCCATGGGTGTTCATGCTGTCTCCCTCATGACTCTTTTAAGAGGGTATTAACATGAAACATCCAATATAATGTAAACACTACAACCCAAAGAAGAGAATGATTTGTGCTGGCTTGCACAGGGAAACCCTGGATGAACTGAGACTGGGGTACATGTCTCCTGACTTCAGGGACTTCTGGATTAGACCACCACAGCCCAGGAAGACAGTAACTCCCTCTTTCCTTGTTTCCAATGTACGAATGAATAAGAAGCTCCTGATGCAGACAGCAATTAGAAGAGAAAAGGGGTCCCAACAGGAGACACAGGGAGGGGGAGAAATAGTGTTATCTTGCCAAACACACATATGAAAGTGTCATTTATCTGCACTTGCCTCAATTACAAATAGAACTTTCCTTTCCAACCAAAGTTACTTCAATAACCCACCTAATGTCCTGTGGAAGGGATGTGTGCCTTGCATGCATGAGTTGTTATCAATTTCCCCACAAAGGCCAATTTGGGGATGCCAGACAGCGTGAGCAGAAAAGTTAAAACAAAATGCTAGCTAAACAGCCATACACAAAGGGAACATGTTTCCATCCATCGGTAGGTAAATGGGAGGCTAGAGCACTGATGGTGGGCTGATCCTCTCAGGCAGAGAGGCAGGGTCCCAAGCCTGACATGTAAATTGTGGCTCTGGAAGGGCACAGTGGGGGGCACTGTTGTAAGTGGAGAAGAATGCTGGTCCAGAAATAGGGAGACCTGAATTTGAGTCCCAGATCTGCCAACAGCTCACCCAAGCTCTTTAAATCAATCCAGTTCCCCAATATATCATGCAAAGAGCAAAGGAAGGTGTGTAGGAAAAGATCATCACAATCACTAGTATTATTAGTAATTGCTTTTTTTCATTTATTGAGTTCCTACTGTGTGCCAGGCATGGTGCTATGTAGAGACATGGTCCTGGCTATCTCAACATGTAGAACCTGGTAAAAGATATCGAGAATAAACATTTAATTACATGCCCTATAAAATTTTTATATTTATATCATTTCAAATTGAATGGTGGTTACCAGGGCTGGGTGTAGGAGAAATAGGGAGAGGTTGGTAAAAGGGTACCAACTTTCAGTTATAACTAAGGTCTCAAGAGCAAAGGCACATCATGGTGACTAAAGTTGATACTGTATCGTATAAATCAAATTTGGTAGGAGAGTGGAACTCAAGTGTTCTCACACAAAAAAGTAAATATGGGAGCTGGTGGAGGTGTTAATTAACTCGACAGTGGAAATCTTCACAATGTATATGTATATCAAATCATCAAGTTGTACACTTTAAAGACATTGCAATTTTTATTTATCAATTATACCTCAATAAAGCTGGTGGGGAAGAGTGAACTAAGCAAAAAGATTGGTGGGAGAAAAATAAGACAAGAATTTTCAAGTAAAGGGAATGTAAGTCAGACCATGTGTTGAGCTCTTTATTTACATAATCACATTTCAACCATCCTTTGAAGTTGGTCCTATGATTATCCCCAATCTATGAATGCAGAGCTGGGTCAGAAATGGCTAGGCCAGTCTGTCCCAAAGCACACACGTGATTTGCATAAGTGGTGCCCATGGGAGACGGTTCTTAAACCCAGGAATGCTGGACTTGCAAAGCCTATTACCTTGGCTGCTGCATGCTATCATCTCCCAGACCACCTAGATCATCCTCCCCTCACACCCACACCCTCTCTCTCCCTATAATTAACTATTGTGCTATGAAATGAATACTACATAACAAGCAACCTCAGAATGCTGGTGGTCTACAACACTTGTAGGTAAGCAAGCATTCAGCTAGGATCTAGCCTCAGCGGGGCTTGACTCTTGGCACTGGACTGAGTTCAAGTATGCTACATATGTCTTCATTCTGGAACCACAGTCTACCCAGGAACATTTGTTCCAATAGTGGATTACGGGAGTACAAGTGACGGATCTAAACCATGCAAGCACAAAGACTCTGCTCATATCATATCCACTAGCATTCCATTGGCCAATGCAAGTCATCTGGCCAAGCCCAGCAAATATTGTTTGGAAAAATATATTCTGCAAACTCTAGGGAGAAATACCACAAAGTCACATGGCAAAAGACATGTGTGTCTAATGGGTTTACATTATCCAATCAACCATACACTCTGACACGTGGCTCCTGAATGCAATGCTAATGATGTTCCCCCAGCCTCCACATTAGGAAAGGGGTAAAACGATCCCCTATTCATATCTGTACCTGGGTTTCCCCATCTGCAGAGGTACTAGGATGATCCGTGAAGACCTCTCCAACTCTGATACTTGCCCTTTCTGAGATCACAGGGTTGAGGGGCTATATTGATTGAGTGAGTCTGAGAACTGACAGTAGGTTGACTAACATGAAAAGCTGGGCTTGGGGAGACTCCTAGGAGAGTTTTTTGTCCTGCAGAAGGAAGGATCTGGGCCCATCAGCTAAACAAAGGCCTGGATCTGAGACATGGAGTGATTCTGAATATATCCTGATGGCTATCACTTGTCCAGACCAGCAGCCTGGGCATCTGTTTAAATCCTAAGGACCGAGGAGAAGATTGGTTTTACTAAAAAAGAAAAAAAAAAATTCAAAGAGCTGGTCACTAAACTCTGCAGTACACTGGAACCCAAACAACATTGTTTTGTCCCCTCCCCCTCCACAGAGTGTAACCCAAGTGAGGAGTCACATACCTTGAGGCTCACCCCACCAGGGTTCACTCCTAGGAGGTATGCTCCTCCCTGGAGGTTATTTGGTCCAAGTTCCCTTAAGGAAATCTCTCAGCAGAAGTGAAGAACCACTGACCAGCTGCCTTGACCAGCACAGTTCAGGGAAATTCAATGTGTTGTTGCCTTTTAGATATCATTTTGGTTCCTCTCCACTGACAAGCAATGACTGAACATCACAGAATGGGAATCTGAGAGGTGGTCAGAAGACCTCTCCTCATGGGTCCCAGTCAAGCCTGTCTCCGCCATGGCTCCTACATCACAGAGGGTCCTGGGAAAGCCACGTCACTTCCTTTAACCCTGACCTCTTCGTTTGTAAAATGAGGCATATAAACCTTGGGTGCTGGATTATTCTGCAGGAGGAGATAAACTACTGTAATGCAGCTGGTGTAAGGGATGTGCTCCATGGGCTGTAGCGGTGACTAGGAGGAGGCCGTTGATGAGTCCTGAATCCTACCTGGGCATGGCCAACTTCATAAAGTCTCTCCCGAGGTACTATCAACATGGAATGACTGTTTGTTGTTCCCCATCAAAGTCTACTGAGGTGTGAAGAGCTGAATGGAGGAAATTTGTATTTTGGCAATGATCCCTGCCCATCTTGAAACCATGGTATGCAGGAAGCTATTCTAGAGTTAATAGAGATAAATTCCCATTATTAATATAGGTTAAGTAAACCTTGTAATTAGCATATAGCACACAGCAATTAATATCCATCCCAGGCATTGTGGTAGGCTTCAACAGATTAACAGCCCCAATTTTTCACCAATCCCGTATCTATGCACCTTGACGACGACTTTGGGTAGCTCCTCTCACTGAAGAGGTGGAGTCTATTTTGCACCCTTGAAGCTGAGCCCAGCCACACAAATTTCTTAGAATGAGGTAGATACACAATATGCCCCTTCCGAGCCCAGGCCACGAGAAGACTTTGGTGCTTCCACTCACTCTTGGACCCCTGCTATTCCTATAAGAACCGGCTCAGACAAGCCTGCCAGTCCCACAATAAGGAGGAGCCACCCTGAGGGAGAGCCTCCCAGCTACACTGACTCAGGCCAGCCCAACCAAAGCAGGGACCCGGCCAATCACACATGCATGAGACAGCCGGGTCAGCGTAGCCAAACCAACCCAGATCAGCCAAACGAACCATCCCAGCACACATTCAATAAAGCCTTCTGTGCCACCAAAGTTTTATAGTTGCCTGTTGAGTGGCATTATTATTGTAGCAATAAATAACAAGACACACATTAATATAGATCCATTGGCCATGGCTGCCTGGAGTTTTGTGTTAAGAAAGATTCACATCCAGGCTAAGCAGAGAAGAGTGGCATAATGGAGATCATGAACAGAGGAATAGGGAGAGACAAAAATACAGGAAATATATTTTCCATCTCTGAATGGCATTTAGCAAAACAGATATTTTTGGTTGGAGATAATTTTGACTGTCTGCAGGCCCAACTTCCCAATAAGAATTACAATAAAAATAAAATCTAGAGGATCTGTTGATTTCTTTGTAAACACCCTTGCCTGGAGTTAATTTCAAGATGGATCAATCACACGCTGCTTACTGGGAACTAATGCCAGCATCTATCTGTTGATCGTTGTCCATATTTTTATTCATTATCTTCCCTATCTCTCTCTCTAACTCTCTCTCTTTATCTTCCTCCAAACCCCTACAAGAATCTTGTAACAGATATTTAACAACTGGAACTCATACCAGGTGAGGGTAACCGCAATGACTCAACATTCTGTATCCATACCCTTCTTCAAATGAAAGAAAAAGGACGCAAAAGTCCTGATCATTGACTTGAAATCTCTGAAGACATCTCACAGAACACACCAAATTTGTGTCTCCAGAGGTTCAAACCAAGAGGTCAGGCTTATAAGACAACAAGTTCTAAGACAACAGGTTTCCTCTGCTCCACAGAAGAAAACCTTTCTAACAAGCAGAGCTCAACGCCAAGGAGACGTCCTCAAGGCACCCTTTACTGCCTGCCCCCCATGTCAGCTCTGAACCTACTTTCTATAAACTTTCATACCTCCTTGTCCTTTGCCTGTCTGCAGATTTCGATTGTAGATCTGTATGTTTATTTAATTGTATCTGTCTACCCATTGGGCTTAAGCTCCAGGGCAGGGGAAGTGTCTGTTTTGCAAGAATTGCACAGGGACAAGCACCTGACTTCTGCCTAAAAACCTGGGCAGACTTAGCAGAGGTGCGCGTCCTGCAGCTTGGCCTTAAAGACAGCACAGGCATTATCCACATGCATGGTGGAAGGGAGGGGAGAAGGGCATCCCTGGCCAAGGGAATAGCACAGGTAAGGTAAGAGGAAGTAAAAAGCCCCGAGTATGTGGGGTGGAAAGTGCCAGGGGGATGCAGTAGATACAGTAGACCAGAAAGGCTCCCAGTGTCCCTGGCTTCATATTCTACAGCTCTGTGAGTTTTACCAGCATCTTTAGAAAAGTCCAATCACTAATAGAGCCGCTACACTAAGAAACTATGTCACCCGGGGTCTAAGGAGATAGTTAGCAAGAAAATCCATACGACCCTGCAAAGTCACATACAGAATATTGCATTTCATCCGGGGGCACCTCATTACCAGGCCAAAGCAGACAAATTGGAGGCAGTTCAAAAGCGAACTAGAAAAAATGATTAGGGGAATGGAGAAATTGATCAAGGCAGAAGGATTAAAGGAAATAAATGCATATGTATGTATGTGCATGCATACCTGTGTGTGTGCACACGCATGTGTGTGTGTGCGTCTGTGCGTGTGTGCATGTGTGTGGAAGCTAGGAGGGACCAGGGCAGCAGAAGGCAGCATTGTGCAGGGGAAGAGGGCAGGGAGGGAAGAGGGAGCTTGGGACAGAGCATGGGCCTGGCCTAAGGGCCGAGCAGGGCACAGGGGCAGGGACAAAGGTGGGAAAGCGGGCAGCCAGCTTGAGAGTGAAGCTGGAAAGGGGCACCTGTGGGTATAACAGAGGAGCCCTCTGTTGCTGGCTGCCAGGATCTGCCTGGGGATTCGCCCCTACACTAAAGGGCCTGGCGTGGCTCCTTTAAAGATACTTCGGTGGGTCATGGGAAATACTTGGAGAGCGGAGAGCTCAGGAGGACAGGTTCAGGGTTTTGAATCGGCCTTCTGCCGTCACACCTTCTATGTGACGCTAAGCATGGCTCTCAGCAAGGACACTCAGCACTCATGGGCCCAGACCACTGGTTCCTGCCTTGCTTGGAGACATGCATGGCTTCCCTGCCGAGGTAGCTGAGGCCATTTTCTCTTCTTGCCTGGCCCAGAATGAGCTCTTCTAGGCTGTGACAGGAGGTGCTCATCCCTCTCAGTGACCTCATGTCTCTCGATTCTGATCCAAGACTCCTCTTAGAGACGTGGACCTGAAGATCACTAGACAACGCCACGTGCCAGGCCCTGGACAGCCCTGGGAGGGCCCACCTCCCTGGAAAGGAACTTGAGTTGGGGCCTGAATCCCATCTACAGTCCACCAGTGACCAACTGCATGAAGTCAGAGGCACTGTTGAACTCTCGGACCTCAGTTATCCACCCACAATGTGGGCAGTGTGGGGTCTGCTGCTCCAGAGAGCTGTGTAGACAGAGTCTGCATGTGAGGGACACAGAGCACAGAGGCGACACACAGATGACCCCCTAGTACAACTACTCTTGCTGAAAGCTCAGCTCCTTTTCTTAACCAAGGGCTCACCTGGTCCAGCGGGCTCAGGCTGGATGCCTCCAGGGCACCTGGAGCTTCCTCTGTGTTGACAGCAGTCTGTTTCTTACTCAGCTTCCAAGGACTATCTCTGCATCCACATCTCCTGCCTCCTAGGCCTAGACCATGGCTGTAACTCAGTGGCACATTTCCACCCAATTTGGCTTCTGTGTCCATTGCTCATCCACAGATGTGTCTTCCTGAAGCACAAGGTCCAAGTACATCACTCTTTGAATGGCTCCTCATGGACAGCAACAAATATAAATGCTTCAGCCTGGCATTCAGTGACCCTGACCTAGCCCTGAGGCTCCTTCCTCCCTGTGACTCTTTCCATCTGCGCCTCCACTCCCTGCCAACCCTCTACACACACACATACATACACACACACGCTCACACACAGCCTACTCTCCAGCCACAGCTAATTTCCCACTGGTCCCAGAACTTGCCATGCACCGTTCACTTCCTGACTTGAGCTCACACTGTTCCCTCACCCCGAATGCCCCAACCCCCCACACAGTGGTAGATTACCCCATCTTCCAAGCCCCTCAGCTCTTTGTCTATGTTCTAATCATTTACTCTTACATTCAGCAAATGTTGGAGCCTCTACCTTGTGCCATTTGCAATTTGGAGATGATGCCTCTCTCTTCAACTAAGTTGTGACCTCCCTGAGGCCAGGAATTAACTGGATCTCTTCATCTTTGGGTCCGGGGATAGATAGGCTATGAGATGGATCAGATCTCAGTTCATGGAAATAAGAGAAGATGGCACAAAGCAAGGAATGCATGGAATTCATGACCGTGGTATGCTTGGGTATCAGTGCAAGGCCAAAGTCTGGAGCTAGGATCTGGAGATCCTTGAATGCCACACTCAGAAGTTTTATTGTTATCCTGGAAGCATCAGAGAGCCTCATGGAGCTGCTTTCCATGGCCCGAAGGTACCACTTTCTTTCTGCATCTTTGCACCTGCCATTCCTCTCAGCCAGAACACTCTTTCCCTATTCCCTCCCTGGGAAAAGTCCTCATCCCTCAGAACTCCAAGGAAACATCACTTCCCCAAGAGGTTCTTCCTAACTCTTCCCCTGGATTCACTCCAATGTTCCTATCTGGTCATGGACTGCTGTTGTTGCTTATTTCACAAAAGCCTGGTTGATAACAGTCTCCTCCCCACCCTTGTGGGCCCAAAGGGTAGAGGGTAGCAACATCTCCCCCAGGTAGTGGATGAAGGCTTCTTGGAGGAGGGGGTACATAGGATGAATGGGAGTTAACCAGGCAAAGAGGGACAGAGATGTGCCTGCAGGGGAGACGTGCTCCATCCCTGTAGATAACAAAGGAGCCCAGGAGGCTGAATAAGGGTGCACAGAATGTACACTTGAGGGGACAGTTGGGGGTCTCAGGAAAAGAGGCCAGAAGATGAGAGAGAGAGATTTGGACTTTGTCCCGAGGCCCAGCCACAGCCACTGAAGTCTGTTCCTGGGGAATGCCAGGCTGTGCTCACACAGATCACCGTTTGCAGCCTAGGCACTAGGGAAATGTCCCTGACTATGTGAGTGCTCAGCGGTGGCCAGTAGCCCCCATTCCATTTGTTGATCCAAAGTGTTCCAAAGAAACAAAGGCCAGCCGGCCCTCAGAGACTCGCCAGCACATGTAGTCCGACAGATACTGCCTTGAGTTGAGTTGCTCAGAAGTTGGAGGGCAGTTGCTCGGACACAGGCTCTCAGACCCAGAGGAACCATATAAACTGGCAAGGCCAAGCGTCTCACCCTGCTAATGGAGGCACTGAGGCCAGAGAGGGAAAGGGCTTTGCCAAGGTCACACAGCAAGATGGGTTTCCGCCTGGGTATTCCAGCTGATGCACTGGCCCTACCACGTCCTGCCCGCCCCAAATCAGAGCCCAAGGAATAGCAGGGCTTCGGTCTCCCCATACCTTGGGTTCTAGCCAGTCTTCACACCGACATCATAAGATGAAAGCGCTGAGAGTGAGGAGGGTGTCTGGCCCATGGGACGCGAATGCCATCAAGATCTCTCCCTTAACTCTCAGATTCGTAACCATACAACATGTTCTTAGAATCCCACTGGCCTCCATTAGCTCCTATTTCTGCCTGCCTGTTCTTGTAAATAAAGTTTTATTGGAACACAACTGTGCCCATTTGCTTAAGGCCTGGGCCCAGCTGCTTTCTCGCCAAATGGCAGAGTTAACTGTTTACAATAGATACTATGTGGCCTGTGAAGCCAACATTATTTACTCTCTGGCCCTTTCCAGAGAAGTTTGCCAAATCCTGGCCTACGAGAAAGAATCAAGCTCAGATCAAGCTTCGAACCCCACCTCTGCCACTTGCCAGCAATCTAGACAAGTCATTAGTCACGTTAAAGCAGAGTCACACTGGAATAGGTTGAGGACCTACCTAAAAATGCTGGGTGACTTTCTGGAAGGGGGAAACATGCATCTGCAACATGGGGAAACAACCTACCTCCCCACCCCTGCCCAGGGCCTCATTGGAAATGACTAAGTGCCTGGCTCTGTGCCCAACAGAAAGCGATGGAGACCAACAGAGACAGAGAGATAGACAGAGACAGAGGGAAATCAGCAAACACCAGGCACCATTGCCTGCTGGGTTTAACACAACCAGCTCTCTATTTTGAGCCCCAGAGGCTGCCTTTCCTTCCCCCTGAGCCAGCACCTGCCTTCCTTCCAACAAGTTCCACCCTCTCCAGAGTGGGCTCCTAACTCTGTGCCTGTTCCAAACAGGGTCACCTCCCATCCACAAAAGGTTAAAAGTATCAGCCTCCACACGCAGCCCCGACGGCCAGTGCTGCGAGCGAGATCTTCTGTCAGCATGTCCTGAAATTCTTTTGGAAGTTTGACAGGATTAAGGGGATTAATACATTAAAGCATTATTACAGCATTCACAGGGGATTTTCAAAAGACTTTACACCATGATCTATTTGTCCTGTTACATAAAACTCGCATTAATAGGCTGATGGCAAGGGAAAAAAATATCTGTGGAATCAATAACCTTATTTTTTGGTAAACACATTTAGCCAGCCGAGCCAGTCATTAAGGCCTGCAGACCCTCCCACGGTGCATGTCAATGAAATTATCCCTGGAGAATCCATTTGCCAATTAAGTCCAGAGCTTGTCTGTGTCCTCCAGACCACTGATGGCAGGGGGCAGGAGAGAGAGAGCAGCCGCCTCTGTCCTCCCCACCCCCACCAGGCCTGCTGACCCAGCACAGGCATCACCCTGAGTCCCTGGTGCCCGGTGGAAGGCAGGGTGGGGAGCAAAGTCCATTATGAAAGGCAGAGGGATGGGCTGGGTTCCGGAGCACTTTGGGTTCCCTGGACCCCAGGAGAGCATAGGGGAAGCCCAACCAGGATCTCTCTCTGCATGTGGACCCAAGGGGCTCTTTCCTTTGTGTTGCTGCCCTCTGAGGGTCCAAGAGGCCTCCCTTCTGCTTCTCCTGTTGGTGCCTGCCCCTCTCTGCAAGCCACAAAGAATAAAGTAGCATCATAAAAGATTGTCGCTTACCCTTATGTAGCACGAGCCGATTGCCAGGCCCCCGCACTAAGCACTCCATACTCATTAATTCGTTCAACAACGGCAGTGGCCTCTGGAGGGAGGGCCTCTTATGAATCCCATTTTGCAGATGAGAAAATTGAGAAGGAAAGAAAGATTAAATGCCTTGCGCAAGCTCATGCAGCTGTTTAATAACAGACCTGAGATGTAACCCCAGCCACCAGGCGGCAGAGCGTCCGCTGATGACCCGAATGTTACAGGCATCCAGTTACCCCACTTGAGTGGCCGCCAAGCATCTGAGACCTTGTGTTATTAATTTTACTCCACGCAGAAATCTTTTGGCATACCTATCATTCTAGTGTTCCCATTTTTTAGATCAAGAAACTGAGGCTCAGAGAGCTGGAGAATCCACTGGCCTGATAGCACATAACTGGCAAATGCTTCAGAGATTTAAACGAAGGCGGTCTGGACCCAGCACCCAGACTTACAACTAGACACACACCCTCCTGAACTCAAAGCACAGCCAACAGAAGAGACACAAGAATCTTGATAACACACTCAGGAGATGCCCCAAACCACAGAGATGACAAGGGGGAAGCTCCCTTTTCCCCCAGGAGAATCTTGGCCCAAGGGCTGAGCTCCAAGGAGGGAAGAAAACAAGGACAGAGACCTATTTGAGCTATGTACGCTTGCCTCTGGGCTCCTGGATCTCTCCAAGATCTGCTGGCTGGCTCCAAGATCTGCTCTTCTGGGCACCATCATGGTGTTCCCAGACTTAGACCAGAGCCTGACATGCTGTGAGATCTTTGCTACATGTATCATTGAATGAATTCCCATTTTAGAAATAAGAAGACCAAACCTCGGATAGATAAGGTGGCCTGTCAGAAAATTCTGTACTTAGGGTATGCTCAGCTAAGATTTGGACTTGTTGTTCCTTTCTTAGGTTTCTTTGTCTCTGGTCACAGTCCTCCCTACTCATGCTTCTCCCTTCCACATACACATGCAAACACATACACACACACATACATACACCCCCTAAGCTTTGACCACACCAAACGGATCTATACTTCTGGAAGGCAGCATACTCCCACTCATCAGTAGGCCTTGACCTAAGCAGCTCCCCCTGCCTGGTACACCTTCCCCAAGCACCCTGTCACTGGTCCTTGAAGTCTCCCAATAGCTGTCACCTCCACTAGGAAACCTTCCTAGGCCTTGAAGTCGGTCTGGGTCACAGGTTCCATCTCTTGGTTATCACAGCCCCCTGGGCTTTCCCTTCTGTCAACACCCTGCATTGTGATTGTCTGCTCCCTCCAGATTGGGCCTCCTGAATACTGGATCTCTGATTCCCCCCAACCTCACCCACACATGCCCAGTTTCAGGTTTTAATAAGTAGGTGGTATGTAAGCTAACACAGTCTAGCATTTTACTCACACACACACACACACACACACACACACACACACACACTGAGGGCTACTTATTGAGATATAAATTTATGTTTTGTTTTTGCCGTTAATTGTACTAGTTATCTACTGTGTAACAAATTACCCTGAAAACTGAGTGGCTTAAGACAACAACATTTTTATTACCTCACACAGTTTCTGTGGATCCACAATCCGGGAACAGCTTAGCTGGGGGGTTCTGGCTTCAGGTATCTCATGAAGTTATAATCAAAATGTTGGCTAGAGCTGCAATCTACCTGAAGTCTTGACTTGGCCTGGAGAGTCTGCTTCCAAGATGGCACCTCCATTAGCCATTGGCAGGAAGCCTTCCTTCCTCCCACGTGGACCACTTGAGTGTCCTCATCACAGGACAACTAGCTTCTCCCAGAGTGAGTGCTCCAGAGAGACAAGGGGGAAGCCAAATACTTTCCATGGTCTACACCATCACTTCTACCACATTTTCTTCGTTAGAGTCAAGTCCTTGAGTCCATGCTCCAGAGGTTAATTTAGCTCCTCCTACTGAGGGAGGAGTGTCAGGGAATTCATGGATATAATTTTTTGTTAAGATTTATTTGTTTGAGAGAGGAGGGGAGAGAGAGAGTGCAAATGAGGAGAAGAAGGGCGGAGGGAGAGAGAATCTTCATGAAGACTTCCCACTGAGCCTGAAGCCCATCCCAGGATCCTGAGATCATGACCTGAGCTGAAATCCAGAGTCAGCCGCTTAACTGACTGAGCCACCTAGGTGCCCCTGACTTTGTGGATATATTTTAAAACTCTTACACTATCTGCTGATAGAGTATCAGCAAGAATGAAAGACCTTTTCCCTTGTTCCCTTCCAAATAGGCAGTCAAATCTGAGGATTCTGGGTCTGAATGTCCTTGCCAGAGAAGATGTTTAACAGTTGGGGTTTCAAAGCACAAAACCAAAATCACTTGGAAGAGAATAATCTCACTCCTTGGTCTTCACCAACATAGCCTTTGCTGAACCTGAAAGAGAATGGAGCTCCCCAGAGCTGAATGGGGACAGGGATAGTGGAGGGGATTCCTTCTCCCAAATTCCAGCTCCAGGGGTATAGCAGCCCTGCCACCATTCACACATCAAGCCTCTGGTGGGTTGCTGTGGGATGCCAGTGGAGGAAGCTGCTCAGGACTGAGTAAGACCTCAAGGGTAGCAGTAGAGGGTCTGCTACAGAGACTGTCATCCACCGGGAGGCCACCAGAGGACCCTGGAGAAGCCCTCATGGCCCACCAGACAACAAAGCCAGACCTGACCACAGCAGCTCCTGACACCAAAACTGTCCTAGTACCTTAGAGCCCATCAGAGACTTGCCCATTTCTAGGTGCCCCGGGTTCAGGGAAGCCCCATACCCTTGCCCATTCTGATCTGCCCATAAGGAAGGATAGGTGTGCCCTATGCAGGCTGACATTGGCATTGAAATTCTCTCCATCATACAGAGTGGGGCCTGGGGAAAAGATGTAATTTGCTTCATCACAAATAAAATATCTGAAAAGCTCGTTCAGCATTGTGCTCTTTGTTCCTACACTCTGTTGAAATTCGGGCAGCATTTTAGTAAACAAACAAAAAAAGAACAAGCATGAAGAGGAAAAAGAATTAATATTTACTATGTGCCAGGAAATTGATATATGTGCTCATTTATTCCTCATGATGGGGGGCCTTACACCCATTTTACAGATGGGAAGCAGACTAGAGATGTCTCAAATGCCTTCTATGTGTCAGGCAGTTCTGGAATCTTCCATCCACTCTGCAATGAGGAATTGTTATCCAGGTATTATAGGTGAGGAAGCAGAGGTTCAGAGAGAAGTTGAACGGTGGCCTAAGACCACCCAGTGAGTGACAGAGTCAGCAGCGCAGGGCGCGGCTGACCATGCTGGGCTGTCTCTCCTTGCTGAGAAACGCTCCAGAAACAATTTTTTGTTAGCACATCTACATCTTCCTGTCAAAGAATCAGCATCCCTCCCTGGCTGCAGTCATCTGCCCTCTACAGCCACCCTCTCCTAGCAGGACCTCATGGCTTCCTGAAGAGTGTTTCAGGAAGGAGGGACGGGGGACAGGAGCACCCGCCATCTCATGGGGACAGCAGAGACCCACCAGCAACTCAGAGGAGTGAGTCTGTGGTAATTTGACTGGATTAAGGGGATTAATACATTAATGCATTATTAGCACTTTTATGGGAGATTTTCAAAGAGCTGAGTGCTCTGATCCCTGGGTCCTGTTATATAAACTGGCGGTAATTGTCTTAATTGGCCCACTGTTGCTGATGGAAGCAGACAAAGAATGGGCCTGATTGTCTCAGGGGCTGTGTTCCCAGACTGGCCACAGCTCCAGGTCATGCCAAGAAGACTAGGGGAAATGGAATCTAGGTATGGACTTCCAAACAACCTGCTCTGTGAGATTGGCCAACCAGTGTCTCTGATCACTGTGGTGTGGAGAAGAAGACCCTGATTCCAGCCCCAACTATACTGTTTCCTGGCCAGCTTTCTTGAGACTTTCTTGAGACTCAGTTTCCACACCTGCCAATGTAGGTGGTTATTTTGTCCACCTCCCAGAGTTTCTAAGATAGTGTACTGAGCCCCTCTTGATGGGCATGTTCAGGCCTGTGCCAAGAAAGGGTTATCACTTTCTGGATGGACTGAGTTGGTGATTTTGCCTCTTGGTGTTTATCTGCAGGGAGGGAATAACACCCGCTGGAGGGAGAGCAGGTGGAATGTGCTAGAGTGCCCAGGAGCTGTCCCTGGGGACAGGACAGCCAGCAAAATGAGGGTGGTGGGGTGATCTGTGGAGGGAACCAGCACCTTCCAGCGGAGACCCAGACACCTCAGTATCCTTCCCACTGGCGGGGTAGCCGGTCATGTGGGAAGTCACCCAGTGACTGTGGATTCTGGTTCCTTGGAGTTTAATTGTCTTTGTTAATTAAGCGCCTGGTTGTACCCCCTGCAGGAGGTGTGTGTTTGCAGCTTCATGGTTGAGAATAATAACAGAATCCTAGAATCATGGCTTCCAAATGGTCTTGAAAGGACTTTTCCTAGAAACAAACAAAATATTCATTATTTTTGTCTCCTCAAATCCAGGCTGGGATACAGGAAAGATGGTGCCAGGGCCCCAAGTTCTGTATCTGGAAGAGGATGAGCTGAGTGGATCGAAACTCAGGTGATCACTGTGACCAAGAGGCAGAGGTTGAATTATAAGGACCAAGACTGGCAAAGAGACAAGGTTGGAGGTGGAGGCCTCCATGAGGTGAGAGGTCTGGAAGCCTAGACTGAGGAGGGATGAGCACCATGGAACAAAGAGAATAGATTCTTTTGGTTAATGGAGAGATTTGAATCACCTAGACATGGTGACCCATCCAGGAATTGCGAGGAACAGAAATGAGGTGTTGTGAACAAATATTTTTTGTTCCCCTTTTCAGGGCACACAGTAGGATTACATATTCTGTCCACCCTTGCCATTGGGAGGACCATGTGACTACCTCTGGCCAATGAGTTGGAGGAGGAGATACCCTATGTCACTTCTGGGCTAAACAGATAAAAATCAGTATGAGACTTTTCCAAGACCTCTTTTCTTTCTGGCCTAGCAACTGGCAAAGTTTCCAATGGTACCTCTTCCACTGGCCTAGGACGCTGAGTGATCACAATGAACACAGCTCCCCACCCCGTCACCCCCACCAACAACCAGCCCTGAACACATAGCACAAACCAAAAACAAGCTCTTGTTTAAGCCTCTGAGACTTTGGGGTTATTTGTTAGCAGAGCACATCCTAGTCTTTGACTAATATAGAAAAAGTGAATTTTACATCAGAGACCTATGAACACCATCAGTACAGTAACATCCATATAAAAAAATAATAGTAATCCCCAGTCCCGATCAAGAGCTCCCTTGCTTTAAGCCAGACGCAGTGCCTTCAAACTTGAAAAGCAATGAAGACTTTGGAGAGCTCGCCTAGAGTCTCTCTGTAGCTAACTTTTGCTTTTTGATTCCAGATGCCGGGCGAGAGAGAAGCCCTGTGTGTATTTTACATACATTAGTCATGGCACACACAGTCCTGGACGTTGGCCATTGGAACTGGTCTCCCATTTGAGCACATGCATCTGGACAAGGCAGATAGAAACCTAGCTGTAATGAGTTTGCCCCTTGTCCATGACATTTATGCTTTGTAGGGGGGAAATGAGAATAAATTTTAAATCCCAAAGTCTGTTTGCTTTCAACACAGTAACTGTGATGAGGTCTGGAAGTTATGACTTGGATTTAAACTTCGCTTCCCAACAAAGCCCAAGAGAGAAGTTAGGGATGAAGCAGGTGCTTTCAGAATCTTTGGTGTTTTTAATCTAAATTTGCATTTTTTCTTCTTCTTTCCACTGATAAATCGCCTGGTCTGAGATGAAGGTGGAACCCTCAGGATAAATATTGATATCCTTTTTAGAAAGGGAGCTAATGGCGCCTGAGCCCCCACTGTGTGCAGGCATCATGTTAGCTATTCCATACATTATCTCCTTCTATCCTCATGTTAACTCTTTGAGGGAAGTATATTAATTCTATTTTGTGGGAAAGGCATTCAGAGATGTTAAACAATGCAGAATATCAACACCCAACCTGGGCTTGCCAACTCAAGAATCCCTGCTTTTTCCCCCTCTACCACCCTGCCTTGGGATCAATGATAAAAACAAGTATAACTAACCAATTCTTACTTTCTCAGAGAACTGTGTGGAAGTCTGGAAAAAGCATAGGCTATAGAATCAGTTGGATCTGGGTTCAAATCCCAGGACCACTACTTAGCATTTCTAAAAATTACAATGCCCTTTGGGGTTTCCTTTTCCTAAAATGGAAGAGAAACTAAAGAACAGCATATTGGGATAATCATGGAGTAAACCAATAAATGGGCAAGATAATTTCAGATAATGGCAGGGGCTTGAGGGAAATAGACCATGATGATGTGTGAGCAGAGGAAGGATGGGTGCTAGAGAGATGGAGTCAGTGCTTATGGCAGGGTGGCCTGAGAAGACCTCATGAAGTGGGGTGTTTGCAATAAGATTCACTGAATAGGAAGAAGACAAACCTAGAAGACCTAGGGGGTAGAGCAATCCAAAAAGAGAGAATAGTAGATATGAAGGCCTCCAGGTGGGAAGATGCCTGGTGTGTTTGAAAGACCAGCAGGGGGGAAATAATGAGCCAATGCACAGTAAGGGAAGATAGGTCAGAGAAGCAGATAAGCAGCATTGTCCTTGGACAATTCAAGAAACTCCAGAACAGGGTTTCCTCACCAACAAAACAGGAATGAGAATGACAGTACCTTAATAAGCAGATTCTGTTCATCCAGATTCTATTCATACCCATTTTTAGGATAGTGTCAGCTGCTGTGACAAATAAGCCTTTTGTCACCAGTGTAACAGTCAAGATGTCTTCTTGGTTGACCAGTATCTCTCTGATGCACTGACCCAGGCTGTTTCCATCTTGTGCCTCTACCACCCTCTCGGTCCTCGGGTCCTACGCATCCAGCTTACAAAGAGGAAAGCAAGTGTATGAAGAAGGCATATCCTCTTATTAAACACCTTCATCCAGAAGTGACACACATGGCCTCCACTCACAATGGAATGGCAAGAACTCAACACATGCTCTGCTCTAGGTGCAGGGAACCTGGGAAATGTAGTCCATGGTTAAGCATCTCCCCAGAGCACTAAGGAAGGAGAGCACACATCCTGATCCACAAAGAGGCATTTCTGCCAGAAATACCCAGGAAAGAGAGATTTACCTGGTCTGCCAATGCCACCATAGAGGCGTGCCTGAAGTTGGCCTGCGTGATGGCACAGAAGACCTCTACCCATACAGTGTGGGAAATTGCTGGGCCATGTGCTTTCTTCTGGTTTAACAAAGAGCCCTATTCTGTAGGCCAGCAGGCTGGGGGTCTAAACTGACTCTCCTTGAGTGACCTGAAACCAGCTACCAAAACTTTTGCCTTTTTCTGAGCCTCATTCTCCACATCTGAGAAAGAAAGAAAAAATTGTAATAGTTGAATCTCAACTATTTTTGAGGGTTTTTTCACCCTTAAGAGTGCCTGCTTCCCAGCTGCCTTCAGCTCAGGTCATGATCCCAGCGTCCTGGGATCGAGTCCCACATCGGGCTCCTTGCCCACCAGGGAGCCTGCTTCTCCCTCTGCCTCTGCCTGCCACTCTGTCTGCCTGTGCTCGCTCTCTCTCTCTCTCACTCTCTCTCTGACAAATAAATAAAATGTTTAAAAAAAAAAAAGAGTGCCTGCTTCCATGATTTGGAGTTTTCCAAAGTGACATAAAACTGACATAAATGTCAGTTTTCTGCCTGACTTCCGGCTGATTGAGAACATGAGGTTGGCTTTGCAGCTCCTACCTGTGTAATGGCCATGTGGCTCAGGAAAATGAGGTGCCCAGACGCCCCACACTTGTGCCTCTAGTGGCCTCACTGCTGCTTGCATCAAATGAATCCCTTTCCACCCTAAAGCCCACTCCACGAATTATGTGGATCTAATCAGAACAGCTAGGAATTTGCAAAACCTTGTGCCCTTCTATTGAACAGACCTCAGAGTGGTCTGTTTCTAGACAGTTCCTGGGAGAAGAGAGGGAGAAGGAGAAGGAGAGAGGTGAATAAACACAGGCACTAAAGTGAGAGGAGGCAGACAGACAGACAGATATCCAGACAAGTTCAAGGTAGGAAAAGGAAGAGCAAATTGGGTGGAAAGTCCACAGTGGGGAAGGGGAGGGAAGGGGAAGGAAGAGAAGGTGGATGGGCAAGCCTAGGCTGGGGGCTAAGAGTGCCATGACGAGAAACAGACAGGCAGACTGGCCATCCAGGGCACAGGCAGGAGCTCCCATGCCCAGCGGTGAGATAGAGATGCAAAGGATAGGAACGAGACACCGGCGTAGGGAGAGACAGACGGCAGCAAGTTCCAGGAAGACAAGATTCCAATCACGCCCATTGAAATGGATGTTGGCAAGTTGAGGAGGCAGCAAAGCGTGGGATTGGGAGGAGGCAGAGGAAGGGGCCACCACAGAACAGGTTGGGTGAGCTGCTGCCAGAGACAGAGCCTGAGCGGCTGCTGATCAGATCAGATCAGAGCAGCATGGCCCCAGCAGGATGAGCCCTCCACCCAACCTCCCACCACAATTGGACTCACATGACAGTGGAATGAGTAATGAGTTCATTAAAACCTCCAGTACGCGTTCCCGAAAAGAAGATGAATGGTAGCAGAGAAAGGCAAGGCACCGAGTGTGTGTGTGTGTGTGTGTGTGTGTGCGCGCGCGCGCACACACAAGTCACTCTAGACACCTTGCTCAAAGCAAGCAGGTCATTCCCCTGCTTAGAGACCTCCCGTGGCTCCCTGTCACCTTCAGGACCAAGTTTGACCTCTTGTTCTGGCAATCAAGGCCTTCACGAGCTATCCTTACTGACCTCCTTAGCCTCCCTCTCCTGCAGGTCAGTCAGCCCTTCCCACACGAGCATGGCTATTTCTTGAGGCTGTGTCATTCTCTAGGTGATGCACTCTGCCTGGAATGGTTTCCCCTCCTTACAGGTGTCCATGTGGTGAACTCCTAGCCACTCTTCTGAGCCTCACTCCAGGCTTACTTCCTCAGTGAGCCTTCCCGTGGACCCCAGAGCTGGCCATGCCTCCTCTGTGACACTTGCATGCCAACAATTCCTGTTAATAGAATTTATCATTGTGAATAGCCATTTCCACGGCTGACTGCCCCACCTGATGTCAGCTCCTCTGTTTCTCTGTCTCATTAATCTAGTATCCAGGAGGCATGCACAGCACACAGAGAGGAACAGCAGGCTTTTAGAACCAGGGATTCAAATCCTGAGGTATACCACATTGGGGGCTAGGACCCTGGGAAAGCCACCTCTCTGGGTCTCAGTTTTGTGGGACCATGAAATGGGGATGAAAATACCTACTTCCAAGGCTGCTCCAAGGAAAGGAGACAATGTTTGCATGGTGGAATTTTAAAATGCCATCTGAAAAGTTAGCACCAGATTTCAGGGAGCCCAGAGAGCTCTGGTCTCTCTGATCCATGAGTATAGGTCCAGTGCCTCCAATCCCACTGCTGGTCCTGCCCCTTACCAGCCACACAAACCTGGACAAGAAACTTCCCTTTTTCCAGCTAGAGTTTTCCCATGGGGAAAGAGATAACCTCCATGTAGGGTCACTGTAAGGAATAAGGGAGACCAGGCACGTTTTGAAACTGACGTGGCTGACAGCACCAGACTGAGATGGAGGCAAGAGTTTCAGTAAAGATGAAGGTGAGTTTTTGAAAATACCCTAATGAGCTATTTGAGTATGATGAGACCAGAAAGCAGATCTGGAAGCAGGACCAAGGGAGCACAGAATTACTCTACATAGTAAAGGAGAGTCTACTTGTCATCTGTTCCTTCCTTCCTTCCTTCCTTTGTTCCTTCCTATTTCTTTATTTTGGCATTTGACCTGGCATACCACATGATGGTTCTTTCTATTAAAAAAAATTGACATTTGATAGGTTGGCTGGCTGGTTAGTTAGTTGATGGGTCGGCTGCTGGTGACTGGTTAGTGTGCATGGATTGGGTGGCAGATTGGCTGGTTGTAGGACAGGGAAGTGGGGAAAGAGAAGGCAAGAAGGCAGCCAGGGTGCTGGTAAGAAGAGCAGACACTGCCCAGGGTCCAGTGACCAGGGAGAAATGGAGAAGAGAGGAGCATCCAAAGCTTTCGTGAATAGGACCAGCCATGGTCTCGTGGAATTTGTATTATCACAACACACGTCACCTCTGTGGCCACAAACCTTCTATAGAGTCCACTCCATGCCTGAAAGTGAGTTTTTGTGGAAACCAAGTGATGCCTCTGAGTTCTCTTGTCTTGGAACAGGGATCTGTGCAGAGAGAAAGACCATCCAAAAGGGAACTGAGTGTGAACAGGAACTCAGTAGAGATGCCCTTGAACCCCCTGGCCCAACACACACACATACATACACAAAAACCATTCTGGGGCTTTGGACTTACCATAAATCATGAAACGAGGATCCAGGTTGATCTGATCTTATCCAGTTCTTAGGGAGCAGAATAAGCGCAGCCGATCCTTGAGTTGAATGAGAAAAGCATTCAGCACAGCACTTGACGCATGAAATGTGTCCGGTAAGTGGAGGTGGTCATCGTAAGCCTCCAGTCTGAACAATCAGATGAAGCAGGGCTCAGTTTCATGGGTGTGATCCAGGCAAACCTTACATGTTTGGGCCACTTCTCCCTTGCCCCTTCAGCACCTGAACAGCAGCCCTTGCCTACCTTCAGGAACTGGGATCTCGCTACCTTTCCAGGAGCCTCGATTATTGTCGACCATTCGACCAGAGACCACTCTGACTGCTGGGCAGTCTTCTTTATCTGGATTTAGAGTCCAGATTCCTGTGACTTCTTCCACAGATGCTGTCACTTCTCACTTTGGGGGCTTTTTGTTGTTTGGGGGTTTGCTTTTTTTATGTCATGAGAAAAGGTGAAACAGTTTTTTCCAGCTGTGTAATCTTCCCCTGTCATTTTTGCAGGCTTTTAGCAGGCCCTGTTGGTATCATTCATACTTACCTCTTATTCTAAATACATTAAAAAGGTGGGAAAAAATAAAAGAAACTGAAGTATTTGGAGTCATATTTGGAGTCACTCTTTTCCTAACACATAGGGTGGTTGGCATGACTTTACCCTAAAGCCCATCTTCTTTTTCTAAGCCTCCCCACCCCAAGGGCAGTGACACGATGGAAACAGGTCAGGAGAGTGGCAGGAAGCCAGGTTCTGACCACAGCGCTGCCCCTCCCTAACTGGGTGACCCCTAGCAAGACACCCACCCTCTCTAAGCTCAGGAAAAAACAATACCTGCGTCAAAGTATTGTTGGCAGATGAAAACATAGAATACTTGAGCAGGTATCTGACACACAGTATGTGCTCAATAAATGGCAGGAATTTTTTTTTAATCTGTCACCAGCTTATTTGCCTAGGTGAATATAATGGAAAAAAAGAGGTATTTAGTCTCTGTAACCAAGAAGCCTGGAATCTCATTGGGATGGCTGGATGGAAACACTTACCTGTTTGTTGGTTTAATCAATATGCATGAAGAATCTGCAGTGTCCAATACTGAAACAAGCCAGGGACATGGTGGAGAAATGTGGGGCAGCAATGCATGCTGGAGAGAGCAGCTGCAATGCAGACATATCTGCATTCAAACCCTGCCCTTTGCCCAATCACTCAGCTTCTCTGAGTCCATGTGTGGAAGGAGCAGAGCAGGACTCCCCGCTTGGTGTGGTTATTGTGACTACTAGCTGAAGTGACTTTATAGAAAACTGAGAAGAGGAGATGCTCACGAAATCGTAGACCTTTGTCTTCCTCCCCCAATCCACAGAACAGGTAGATGTGGTGCAAAGTGCATATAAAATCACACAATCGTGAAGTTTGTCATTAATAAGGCAGCTTAATGCAGAGGCTATAGGAGAGGAAGCCAGAGCCAAAAAGCCTGGGTCCAGAACCCACACATCACCCCCCCTCACCGGGTTTCCTGTGCAGAACCTTGGGTCTTAACTCAGGTTACCAGGTCTCAGTTTCCACATCTGTGAAATGGGCATAGTAGTAGTGTCTCCTTCCTCCTGGAATGGTTGCAAGAATTAATGAAATCCCAGGGAAGGCACTCTGCACAATGCCTGGCTCAGAGCAAGGGTGCTGTAAATGTTCACTGCTGGTATTATTCATTTCCAAAGTAGCTTCTCTCTCTGAGTTTGTTGGTTATAATGGAGAGATTGATCCCAAATCCCAGTTGTCTTGACTTACTGTGTGACTTTGACCCTTCTGCTTTCAGCCTTAGTTTCCTCATCTGTAGAATGGGAAGGAAAACTCCTACCTTGTAGCAGTTTCTTGAGGGTTAGAACTGATGTATATAATGCATGCCTGGCATTCAGAAGGCACTTTACAAAAATCTGCAAACCCATTTATATGATTTGAAACAAGCCGTCTTCGTGCTCTGAGCCTCACCATCTTCCTAGGTGAGTGGGGCTGTTTCACGTCCTTCCTGGGCTGCAGTGAGGAAGGCAATGCACATCTATGAAGCTCTGGGACCAAGCGCCAAGGCAGCATCCCCCCCCCACGCTCCCCTCCTGTCAGTGGGATACACACAGCAAAGCCACTGGACCCATTAGCTTTCACACTTCCAGGGGTCATGTGCAAGAGATGCTGCCCCTGCACCAGAAGATTTATGAAGTTTGTATATGAACCTCACTGGACGTGTAGGACATGGTGACCCAGAGGTCTGTGCATTTGCCTTGTTGTTGTCATCAGTGTGTGTGTGTGTGTGTGTGTAGAGAGAGAGAGAGAGAGAAAGAACCATTAAGTCAAATTTACACTAGATCTCCAGGCAGGCAACAGCTCTGCCCCCTGCTTTATAAATCTTCTCAGAAACTGGTCCTGACTGCCACCCATGAAAAGATGGAGAATCAAGATACACAGGCAGAATCTTCTGGTCTGGATTCTAAACTCTTATTTTGAGAGGCAATTGGGAGCCCAAGGAGGTGGGAAGTTGCAACATCATGGGCTGAGGCCCATAAAAGGAAGCTCTGCTACTTACATGATCTTTCCACTGTCCCAGCCCAGTGAGGCCACAGCCAGTCCCAGGCATGCACCACGACCCCCACTGCTCCTGGGGT
The DNA here is from genome assembly GCA_004024625.1 of Mellivora capensis. Taxonomy (NCBI): domain Eukaryota; kingdom Metazoa; phylum Chordata; class Mammalia; order Carnivora; family Mustelidae; genus Mellivora; species Mellivora capensis. The sequence continues at coordinate 1,497 of PISX010001586.1, read as the reverse complement.
GCTCTCCCCCTCCCCCTCTCTGCAGACCCACACTGTACCCTCGATCCACCCCACCACCAGAAGCTCTACTTCCGTGAAGGCTTTGTTGAACTCTGGCAATGGCAAGATATATTCCTTTTAAACTTTTCACTTCTCTTATTTCTCTTATCCCTTGCAGAAATGCAAATACATAGGTGCATTTGGTCCCTACAGTGAAGGAGACTAGGGTTTTCCAGCTGGTCAGCGTACCCGTAACCACACAGGGATGGCCTCCTGCCCATGCAAATAATCCTTTATCCACCACACTGTAGCTGCTCCCTTTGTACCCCCTTTTCTTCTCCTTTGAACTCAATTTGCTCTTCTCAAGTAATACCGATCACCTAAGCCTTGAGTATATACAAGCCAGAATCATTCCCTGGTGTTTTGGCCAGTGTGGGCATGCTGAGAGCAAGGATCATGGCTTTACCCATAACATGGCCATCCTTCAGGTCCCCTAGCTGGGCGCTGGGCGTCTCAGCAGCAGGAGTCAGCAACTGCATGGGGCTTCTCAGTATAGTGTTCCCCCTTCTTCTGGGGGATTTTCCTCTCTTCCTTGAGTCACATGGCTGAGTCTGGAGAATGTCATTCCTTGTACATGGAAACTCTTGCCAAGAAGGGTACATACATGAGTCAAGACAAGTCAGTTAGATTGTGTGACTGAAGACTGCATGTTGCAGCTAATATGTGCAACAGAGATTGGGAGAGCTCACCAATCTGCACAGTCATCAGTGTGTGTGTGTGTGTATGGGCTTTTCTCAGGGCTTACTGATGGACTACATCTCCCAGCTTCCCTTGCACTTTGATAGGGCCATGGGACTCTCTCTCTCCAGCAGAAAGAAGCAAAGTGATGTGTGCAGCTGCATCTGGCCGGATAGTAAGGAGTGGGTGTGAACAGATAATGGTGAGCATTAACCATTTCCCTGGGTGAATGAAGAGACCCTATGAGCCTCAGGAAGAGCAGAACCATAAAATGGAAGGAATCTGGATCCCTGAATGACTGTGTGGAACAGAGTGATCCCTTCCTAGTCCCATCTGGAACTGTGTTGTGAGCAAGAAATTATCTTTAATTCAGTGCTCAGCCATTGAAATACTGGGCTCATTTCAATAGAGTTAGCCTTCAAGACCAATAAAATACCAAACAGGTATGTTGGGACCAAACTATGAAAAGCCTTGTTTGACAGTGTTGGTCAGAGTTCATAAAGCCAGTAAAAAATCTCAAGGAGTGATTCTTAGGAGGAAAGAAAGAAAGGGCATAGTGTGGACTACTAACTACTACAGACTGAGCACTACTCTATGTCCTAGATGCCATATGCACGCACATTACCAACACCGTCCCATTTCATTCTCCCAAAGCCATATTCCCATTTCACAGGTGAGCAAACCAACTCCCTTGTCACAGAGCAGTTAAGCAGCAGAACTGGGAGTCAGACCCACACTTGCGCAGCTCCAAAGCTTGAATTCCTTTCATTAAACTACATC